>MU226071.1:1634718-1655131 GCA_018584345.1 Thuja plicata | reverse complement strand
GATCTCCAATGATATCATCTTTAGAGTGGTATCTAGATGTGAATTTAGGAACCTTAGGTATTACTTCTTCTTCTATAATCTATGATTCTTCTCTGCTTGATTCAGGGTCATTGCATGAGACATCAATTCAATCAAACATTTCTTCAATAATAGTATTTTTTCTGCTAGGCCTGGGTTCATCTTCAATCATAGGTGCATATTCATAGTACCTATCTTGAACCATAAACTTCTCATCAATTTTTACATGATTACTTTCAATTATATTTTTCAATCTCAAATTGAAACATCTGTATGCTTTTCTTTTTGTAGAGTAACCAAGGAAAACACCTTCATCACTTCTAGCATCAAATTTACCAACGCCATCTCTTGATGTAGCATTTGCTGCCAAAAATTTTGAAATACTTTACTGTAGGTACATTACCAAACCAAATTTCAAAGGGTGTCTTTTCTGCACCTAGCCTCAATTGAGTTCTATTGATAGTATAGACTTTTTTATTTGTTGCATCTCTCCAATATGTGTGCGCAACTTTTCCTTCAATCATCATAGTGCACATTGTATCAAGTATAATCTTGTTCCTCCTTTCTGCAATCCCATTCTGTTGAGGGGTCCTAGGAGCACTCAACTGTCTTTTTATTCCATGTTCTTCACAGTACTCATAAAACTGATCAGAGGTGAACTCTCCTCCTCTATCTCATCTTAGACATTTCAGTTTTAATATAGATTCATTCTCAACCTTAGCTTTGAATATTTTGAACTTCTCAAAGGCTTCAGACTTCTCTTTTAAGAATGCAACCCACATCATCCTTGAAAAATCATCAAAAAACAAAATGAAATAGCTTTTCTTCGTAGTATGATCTTCTTTGGGTAGGACCACATGAATCTGTATGTACTAGGTCCAATTTTTTTTCAGCTGAGTTCTACTTGCTTCTGAAATAACTCCTTACATGCTTTCCCATAACACATTCCCTGCATATTGTGTCAACTGGTCTTTCTATACTTGGAATATCTCTAACTGCCTTGACATTACTTATCTTTACTATGTTATCAAAATTGATATGATAGAGTCTCTTGTGCCATAACCAACTGTCATCCACTTTTGCAACAAAACAACTTACATCTGAATTGAGCTGAAAAACATTACATTTTGTTTTGGAGCCTGATGCAATCATGTCTCCATCCTTATTTTTAATGATACACTTGTTTTCTTTGAACTCTAAATGATAACCTTTGTCAAGTAGTTGTCCAACACTTAGCAAGTTATGATGCAATCCATCAACATACAGAACATCATTTGTCTTGTTCTTTCCATCCAAAGTGATAGAACCTCTGCCTATGATAGGTTTAGGATTTTTATCTCCAAATATAACTATACCACCTTTGTATTTGTCTAAATGAACAAATCTATCTTTGTCACCTGTCATATGGTGAGAGCATCCATTGTCAATGATCCAATCAGTTTTGATGCCTTCTTTGGAAATTAGGGCTAACTCTTGTTCTTCCTTTTCATCTGCAATGTCCATTTCCTCAAGCAAATTTTCCATGTCTCTAAGGGAAACGAATCCAATTTCATCCTCTCCTGAATCTTCATCAGTTACACCTTCTTTAGCATGGTAATATTCCTTCTTATATTTAGGTTTGTAATCAGATCTTAACTTCTTGACTCTTGTGGGAAACTTAGATGCAAAGTGACCAATCTTGTTGCGTGAAAAACATTTGAATGGAAGTGGTCCTTCATATTTTCCTTTTCCTTTCTTTTCTCTTTTAGCAATCATAGTAATGATATCTTCTAGTTCTTCATCAACTTCTTCTTTCTCATTATGGCTAGATTTGTGTAAGGATTTCTTTCCATGGACTGAGGCTTTGAAAGCTGTTTCATTTTTAGGTTCAGTCTTCAATCTTGATATCTCAAATGCAGATATTTTACTTATCAAAGTCTCTCTCTTGAAGTCTTGTGAGAATTTCATGGTTTCCTCTACAATACTTATCTTGTTTTCATAGTCTGATGTTAAGGTAGTTAACAACTTGTCCATTATATCTTCTTCTGATATTTCCCCACCATTGTTTCTGATTCTAGAGACTGCTTCATTTATCCTTTGATTGTAGGCTCTAATGTTCTCTTCAGGTAGCATCTTAAGAATGTTGTATTTATTTTTCCATGTCTTCTTGTGTGCATTCTTTGCTTGAATATCTCCTTCAAACATGTCTTCTAAATACTTCCAAATTGTGTATGCCTTGTCTAATTTCTTCATCTCAGAAAATTCACTGTCAGATAGTGCACTTATAAGGGCTTCTTTGGAAACTGCATTAGCTATGAATGTATCCTTTTGTTTACTAGTAGCATCATCTCTTGATAGATCTTTTAAAGAGGGAATAATAACTTCTTGTGTGGCTATCTCAAAAATATTAAAACCAACACATTGTAGATGGGTTATCATTTTGTTTTACCAATCCAGATAATTTTCTCCATCTAACTTAGGGCTCTCTTTTTGAAGTAAGACATCTAATCTACCTTAAGCTGTTAGGCTTCTTCTCCAAGGCACTTAGCTCTGATACCAATGTTAGAATAGTCCCAAAGGATAACTGAGAGGGGGGGTTGAATTAGTTATCAGCCAATTTAATTATTTTCTCTTATTAATTTCATA
The DNA here is from genome assembly GCA_018584345.1 of Thuja plicata. Classification (NCBI taxonomy): domain Eukaryota; kingdom Viridiplantae; phylum Streptophyta; class Pinopsida; order Cupressales; family Cupressaceae; genus Thuja; species Thuja plicata. The sequence continues at coordinate 1,652,488 of MU226071.1, read as the reverse complement.
ATACAATAAAGTAAATACACATTCAAATAACACAATAGACAACACTTCAATTTGGTTACGGGGAAACCAAATGGTAAAAACCCCAGTGGGAATTAGTACCCACAATGAACTATACTTGTTTATAGTAATCCTTGTTAGAAGATATTTCAACCCTGTTAGGAGTTGTACTTTACAATGTAATAAGTATAGTGACCTGATTAAGGGTCTGACCCTGTTAAGAGTCTTTTACAAATAACCCTATTAGGGGTGAGGACTCACTATCCAAAAGCTCACTGCTTCAATGGTGAAGGCTACAACCTTCTGTAGAACAAATATACACTATATCTATTGATGAACTATAGAGTAGACCTATTGTCTTGATCAGTTCCAATGTACTGTAATCTTCAACTGCTTATTCACATAGACCCTTGATGAATGAAGCAACTCTGATATTCTTCTCTATACTTTTTCTGTCTTTGCTCTTATCATTCACACTTTGCGTTTACAAAAAAAATACTATAAGTATCTTCTTTAAATTATAAGGTCATGATAGCTCTTGGAAATACTTCAAAAACATCTTTGTCAGCTTAACTAAGTATGCAAACAATATTAATTTCATGCAACACAAACTGAATAGACGTGACGCTTCACTAAGTCAGCTTCACCAAATCATCTCAAATAGCACGATCCTGATGTTACATGATAGGTGCATTTAACCAAACATAGTTAACTCATAAATAATCATTAATATACACACGCATATCTTATAGATAGGTGCAACTCAAGAAACATGTTAAATACATCGGCTCTGAACAGATACTCTTCTAGAACTGTAACTACCAATAACAATATTACACAACATGACTGAAACATCATTTCTAGACCTACGTGTATGAACATAATCACCAAGGCATGTCTACAACATGTATCTAACCACACAAGGTTGGATAACACTATTCTGATAAGTTCATACAGAATGCTTCTGTATATTATATGTTGTCATCAATGACAAACATACCATCAATCAACTGCACAGAAACAAATCTCCAACATTCTAGAGGAAGCATGGACAGGTAAGAAGGTGAGTTATTATTTCTTAGAACCTTTGATTGTGAATAATTTTCTCATATAGATTCTAAAAAATAGAGCCAAGCTAGAAGATAAACCAAATAAAAGTGTATTTTTTAGATATGGCATTGATGAGTTAGGTTATAGACTTCAGAATTTTGAGAATCATAAAATTGTGAGAAGGGATGTCATATTCAATGAGAAATTGTTGTACAAAGATCAGTTGCTGCCAAGAAAGAAAATGATTATGTAGTGTTGGATGATAGTCCTAAAGATGACATTCCAGTGGTTCCTCATGAACCACAACAATAGAAAAAGAAAATACCACCAAATCCAGTGAATGTTAGACGATCATCAAGGCTAAGTAGACCTCCTGATAGGTTTTTTCCCTATTTGTATTCTATTTTACTGACTGATGAAGTTATGCAAATCTCTCCTTGTTGGTGAACTAGAATTTTATGATGAAGTTATGCATCTAGATACCAAGGTTCAATGGGAGGATGGAATGACAGAAGAAATAGACTCCTTTTTGAAAAATCAGACCTAGGAATTATGCAAATTGCCTACAGATAAAAAGGATTTACATAACAAATGAGTTTATAGGATAAAAGAGGAGGATGGAGGTAAGAAATTATTTCATGCTAGGTTAGTTGTAAAGGGATTTGCACACAAAAAGGGCATTGATTTGGATGAGATATTTTCTCCCATTATGAAAATGACTTCTATTCGTATTGTTTTTAGTATTGTGGTTGTTGAAGATTTGCATTTGGAATAACTAGATGTGAAATCTATCTTTCTCCATGCTGATTTGGAGGAGATATATATAAATGTAACAACCCAAAGGATTTGAGGTCATGAGTAAGGATAATTTTGTGTGCAGATTAAAGAAGAGTTTATATGGCTTGAAACAAGGACCTCGACAATGGTATTTAAAATTTGATAGTTTTATGGTTGAGCATGACTTCAACAAGTGTAATTATGACCATTTTGTTTATTTTTAGAGGTTGAATAATGACAACTACATTATTTTATGTTTATATGTTGATGACACGCTTGTAGCTAGGTATAACATGGATCACATAAGAGAGTTAAACTAATAATTAGCAAAATATTTTTCTATGAAGGATTTGAGGGCACAAAAGCAGATCCTTGCTATGAAAATTTGTAGAGATAGGAAGATCAACCAATTTACTCTATCTTAGGCTGATTATGTTGAAAAGGTGTTGTAGTGATTCTCCATGGAGGATGCAAAAAATGGCAGTACACCTTTGCCTATTCATTTGAAATTAACTAAGGAGATGTGTCCAAAGACGTAAGAGGAGGAGAAAAAAATGTTCGAGGTACCCTATTCTTCAAATGTAGGCAGTTTAATGTATGTCATGGTATGCAATAGACCTAATATTGCACATGAAGTAGGATTTGGTAGGAGATATATGAGTCATCTTGGAGTTGAGCATTGGAATGTGGTAAAATTTATTCTCAGATACTTGAGAGGTACATCCAAAAAAAATTTATGTTTTGGGGATCTAGTACTGATTTATAAGCCTATGTTGACTCAGATTTGGCAGGAGACATTGATACCAGGCAGAGTACAACATGATATGTTTTTACTGTTGGTGGCTTAATGGTGAGTTGCATCTCCAGGTTACAAAACTTGGTTGCTTTATCTACTGTAGAGGCAAAGTATGTATCTTAAACAAAGGCAAGAAAGGAGATGATATGGATACAATCCTTCATGGAAGAATTGGGAAAAAAATGTTAACAATTACTTGTTTATAGATAGCTAGAGTTTCATTCATCTTGCCAAGAATTCGGCCTTGCATTCAAAGACAAAACACATACAATTGAGGTATCACTTCATTCAATCAATATTGGATGATGGACGATTAAGGATAGAAAAGATACATACAGATGAAAATCCAGTGGATTTTCTTACAAAGGAAATGAAAAGGGAGAAGTTGGACTCCTCTTCATCTTTGGTTAGTTGTCAAGACTAAAGCAATAAAACAAAATAATAGAGGTCAGGGTGTTTTCTTTTCAGTGGGAGCTATAGGGGTAGTGGTATTACTAAATGATCAGTCTCTAAGTGGGAGATTATTTAGTGTGGAGCCTAATCAATCCCCAAATGGGAGATTTTTGGTTTTTGGTGACTGATCAGGTAAGTACTGTACACTTTTGTACAATTCATGGGGTTCGAGCTTAACTTTTCAACCGTTTTTTGGGTTGACTCATCAAGCATTTTTTGGGGTTAATTTTTTTTTGTTACCATTCCCCTAGGTGACTCGTCAACCATTTCCCTAGGTTGACCTGTCAAGAAAATTTTAGGATTAGGGTTTTTCTATAAGAAGAATTGTCTTAGGGTTATGGCTTGTTAGAGTGAAGATGTATTATAGCATTTGTAGCGGTATTGAGCTGTAAGGGATATTTGGTTGTAATCAGTTGAAGTTACTAGATAAAAATATTGGAATCTCTTTTTGGTGGGCGTAGCCCAAGATTGGGTGAACCACATTAAATCTGTGTCTTCTTGTTCTACTTATGTGTGCTTTATTCCTTTTCATTGTTGGATATATTTGCATGTAACTGTTAGATTTTTGTCTTCTAATCCTAACAATAATTCCTCCATTGTAGGTAAATTTTAAACACTTATGGATAGGAGAGGCAATAGATTTCATGGAAGTGATCCAAGGAATGCCAATTTTGACTTTAAATTGATCAGAATTTGGGATGACAACAAAGGTAACATCTAAGGATTTCTTACCAAATTCAACAGGGAAGGCAATGGATTCATGGGTAGGAAAAATATAACCATTGGAAGTATTATTCATCACATTTTATTTTCATAGGAGTCAGAATGGAGGTGTCTAGTGTAAAGGTGTTCTTCATTTAAAAAATTCACCGTGAAATTAGGCTCTATAAGGACTCCATGAAAGGGAAGACCATTATTAATCTTTGTAATAATGTATAGAGGACCATCAGGTTTCCTAATAGTCTCATTAGCATCAAATTTAATACAAATCTCAACTATTGGTTTGGGTTTGGATTGATAAATAAGGTTGACAACATTTTTTCCTCGGTACACTCATCATCATATTTCACAATAGTAGGAGATTGAACATTGGTGGAAGAAGAAGGTAAAGAATTGGTAGAATCAATGGTATTAGTATAATGGGGATGTAAGGGATTAGTATAGATTTTAAAGTTTTGATTGGGAAGGGGGAAAGATTTTTTTTCTTGAGCATTAACACCCTCAATAGATAGAACATTAGAATAAATAAGGTCTTGAACAATGGTTTTCAAATGGAAAAATTTCTTAGTATCATGAACAAATTGATGATGACATTGACAAAAGGATTTGGGATGAAAGAATTTGGAAGTTTGTTTGGAAGGATCAATTAGTTTAATGAGAGGAAGTTTTAAAACATTAACATTAGTAAACTTCAACATCACATTATGCAAAGATTCAAAAAGAGGTATAAATTTATGATAAGGTTTAAAAATAGATGACAAAAGAGCCACACCTTTGGATGCATCTACCGCTTGCACATCAATGTTTATTTGATGAATTTTTTATCTTGATAAAACCTCTAGGTTTTTGAAACTTATGAAATAGCTGGAAAGAGACATCACACTTATCAACTAGAGTCATTGGAGGAATTATCTCAAATTGACTCCCTTGAAGCTGATAATAATGAAGCAATGCACAAATTTGAGTAAAGAAAGAGAATTGAGAAGGAAAAATATTATCTCTAATGTATTTTTGCAAATTAGCAATGAGAATGCACTGGACATCAATATCAAGCACACGATATGAAATATGAGCATGAAAATGTTTAAATCTACCAATAAAATTAGTCAATTTTTCTTTTAACACCTTGTTTATAATGCATCAAATCAATCTTAGGACCAAAATTATTTTAAAATTGTTGAATAAAAGAATTAGCAAGTTTTTTAAATGAATCAGTGGAATAAGGAGGTAAAGAATAATACCATTACAAGGCCTTATCTCTAAATGTTCTAGTAAATATCTTATTAATGAGTTTATGATCATGAGAGAAGTCACTACACAATGTTTGAAATGTTTTCCCATGATTCAAAGGATCACCTTTTCCAATATAAGTCTCTAAATGAGATATTTTTATGGATTGAGAGATAACAACATGAATGATGTCTAAGGAAAAAGGGATAGAAATTTCACAAGTGGGAATATTGAATTTGGGTTGAGTCATGAAGGAAATTTGTTGTTGCAAGGATGATGTGGTTTGATAAATAATATTGATAGTAATGTTAGAATAACTAAGAGGGGGGTGAATCAGTGGCCTCGATAATTAATCCAATAATTCCAACCAAAACTTTATACCACATATATAAAACCTCTAGTTATCTTAAGTCCTACAAGATGTATGCCTTTAAATAATCTTATCAAATAATTAATGCTTGGAGTATACTATTTATCCTTTTTCTTAAGCTTTACCAAATAGCAATCTAGCCTTTACCGAAACACAGTAAATAACTTAGTGTTTACCGATCAATCATGTTTTAGTAATATGTAAAGAAAAACATTAAAGTAATGAACCATATACACATTTGACACATGTATTTTTAATGTGGAAACCTTGTTAAGGGAAATACCACTTGGGACCGGTAACCCAAAATTTTCACTCTTCTGAAGTGAGCTCGGTGAAGACCCAACCTTGTTAAAGGTTACAAACACACTGTTAACTGCGACCTTGTTAGAGGATTTAAAACTTTTGGTTAATCTTTTGACCTTCTGCATTCACTATGTTGTCAACAAGTAAAAACTTTTTGATACTCCTTGGGATGTATCTCAATATATAAAGGATGGTTAAATCCTACTCTGTTAAGAGATTTTCTGACCCAATGGTTAAACTGAAGCAATATATGATCTGTTCATAAATACAACTTAATCTTTGTAGATGTTCAGATCTATTGTAAGCTCATAATACCTTTCTGATCAATGTTCTCTTCAATTCCTTTCCTCCACTTCTTTCTACTCAGTGAATGTTATGCTTCTCTATTGCTCGAGGTGTCTGCAGAAATCTTAGCTCTGTTCTTCAGCTTGTATGATCAAGTCTGTATGAAGACTTCTATCTTCACCAGAATTCTCTTTATAATTATCTATCTTTCTTCCCCCATTTCTTTTGAATTACTTGTCTCTCTTTATAGACATGATTTCAATGTTTCTTGTCCTTCTTGTTTTCTTTGTTGATATCTTCTTGATCCATAAATCTCACCATACTTTCTTTAGCTTTATTTCTCAAATATCTCCTTGTTTTGTGGAATAAAACATGCTTTAAATCTCCTTCTTATCTTTAGCTTTTAACGGATCAATGAAAAAAAAGTAAAAAATTAGTTAACTATATCTTTAGCTCCTGACAGCTAAGTTGTTTTGTCATATCCTAACTGCAGTTCTTGTCGGTCAACACTTCAGTTGTGCTCGGTGACTAGTTCATATAGCTTGGGCATTAACTACAGTTCTATTTAGTGACAACTATAGTTATCTCGGTAATTCTTGCTTGGGTAACACTATCCGTCGGGTAATACTGTGAACTTATGTGCTTGAGGTTCACTATCACTCGATGTATGATTACCGACGACAAAAACTTTGTCTCTTCAGATCTTGTAGTGTTATAAAAATATGAGTATGAAAAATCATACCATATTAAGTTGTTATTAAGGAAAATACATTACATTAACTAATGTAATGTCTTGCATTAACTTCCTGCATCTCGGTGATCATAAACTTTGTCATCTTCAAATATTCAATCAATTATAGTTCATCAATCTCTCCCTTTGGCATTGATGGCAACATACTACATACTACTAATACAATATGAAATATATTAGTTGTAGTTCATCATTTCTTCCAAACTTATTGTTCTATAACCAATTCAAATATCAAACTCTCGGTAAGCTCTTATAGCTTAGATTTTATTCTTGCAGAGTACTCTCATCATTCTTCATTCCCTTCACTGGATAGATGTAGCAACTTCTGATGCGGTCTCTCCCTTTGTTTTAGACTCTCTTCTCTCTTTTCTGGATAGATATGCAGTGTTAAATTTTCCAATTCTCTCCCTTAGATGAATGTTTCTTTGAATCTTTCTCTGATGTTTTCTCTCCCTTTGACTATTCCTATCCTTGATGGATAGTTCTTTTCTCTTTGACAGCAATATATTTCATTGAATACTTCTCTCAATATTTAGTACATCTCTCCATAAGTACATCTCTCCCTTTGACAGCAATGCCAGAGTCAATCTTTTTTTTCATAATATATTCCTTGAATTTCCTTTCCATCAGCAACTTGAGCTCTGTAGTAGCCAACAATATCTATGGTGTTCGGTGTAGATAGGTACCTTTCTGTGTACTGATATATCTTTGTAGTCCATCTCTTTGCTTGCATCAACATGAATGATCTTTTGATTGTGTAGGCTAATGCAGCCTCCTAGTCAGCTTAGTGACAAGTAGACAAGGATCTAACCCCTAGTCTCTTCCTCAGGTACTCAAATGTATCTTTAGGCAATCGCTTTGTGAATATGTCTCCTAATTGTTCCTTTGATTGAACATATTCTAGTATCACCTCTTTCTCTAGCAATTGTTCTCTTAAGTAATGATACTTGATAGCAATATGCTTTGTCTTAGCATGCATGACATGGTTCTTTGAGATATTGATAGCACTTGTATTATCACAATAGATAATCACTGGTTCAAGAATTTTCATATTCATACCTTTGAGTAATTTCTTGATCCAGGAAATGTTATAACAGTTTGTAGCAGTAGCCACATATTCTACTTTTGCAGTAGATTGTGAGATGCATCCTTGCTTCTTACTTATCCATGTGACAAGTCTTTCACCCATAAAGAATGCTCCTCCTGCTGTGCTCTTTCTATCATCTAATTTTCTATCCCAATAAACATCTATATAGACTTGAAGCTCAAATTTGTCTTCTTTATTATACCAGAGAACATAGTCCTCGATATTCTTTAGATATCTCAGAATTCTTTTGACAATAGACATGTGTGATTCCTTGGGGTTAGCATAGAATCTTGCAACTATTCCAAATGCATGTGCTATATCTGGTCTAGTATGTACAACATACATGATTTTTTCAATCATAGATCTATATAGGGTCTGATTTACCTCAATTGAATTGTCTTCCTTTGTCAGTCTGCATCTGGTTTCCATCGGTGTTCCAACTGGTTTGGAATCTTCCATCTTGAATATCTTGAGCACTTCCTTGATGTATTTGGATTGTGTGATGTAAATGCCTGCATCCTATTGAAGAATCTATAGACCAAGAAAGAATTTGATCTCCCCAAACATTTCCATCTCAAACTCTTTTCTCATTTCATCAACAAATGATTTGCATAACATATCATTACCTCCAAATATGATGTCATCAACAAATATTTCAGCAATCAAAATGTTATCATCGGTATCTTCTTTTAAATACAGATTACTATTTTCACTTGCTCTTACAAATCCAATACTTATGAGATAAGAGTGAAGTATTTCATACCATGCTCTCGGTGCTTATTTCAATCCATACAAGGCTTTGTGTAGTCTACATACCATGTTCCTCTTGTTGGGATCACCAAACCCTTCAGGTTGTTCAATGTATACCTCTTTCTTCTAGTATTCCATTTAGGAATGCAGAATTGACATCCATTTGGTATACCTTGAATCCTTTGTAGGAAGCATAAGCAAGTATAATTCTTACTCCTTGTAGTCTAGCAACAGGTACAAAGGTTTCTCCATAGTCGATACCTTCTTCTTGTCATACCCTTTTCATACTAATCTTGCTTTGTTCCTTGTGACTTCTCCATTCTCATTCAGTTTGTTTATGAATATCCATTTGGTACCTATGACATTTTTGTCATCTTTTCTAGGTACTAATGTCCATGTTTTGTTCTTTTCAATCTACTCAATTTCTTCATTCATTGCACTAACACATTCCTAATTCTCAAGTGCAGTATTAACAGATTTAGGCTCAAAATCACAAATTAAACATCTAGTGTCCAGTGACTTACTTATTGTTCTCATTTCATCTTTTTTGTCTCCTATGATCTACTTCTGTGGATGGTGTCTTCTGACATACTTGGAAAGTACCAGTTCAGCTCTTTGTTCATCATTCTGATCATCATCTTGACCTTCATCGTTTAGTATATCATTGTGAGAAATTTCATGATTTTCGGTGTTTGCAGCCTGATGCTCGGGTGCATTGTTCCAATGCTCGGTAGTGATACACTATTTCTCAGGAAGACTATCAGGTTCTTCACTGTAGACGAGCCTATTTTATTCTTTTGGTTCCTTTCTGCTTTCCTCATTATTTTTCTCAGCAAATTCATCTACTTTGATATTTGCACTTTCAATAATTTTGTTAGAGGATTTTTTAAGACATTTATAAGCCTTGCTTTTGGTAGAATACCCTAGAAATATTCCTTCATCACCTTTGGAGTCAAGCTTTCCATTTCTATCATCTTTCAAAATATAACATTGACTTCCAAAAATTCTGAAGTAACTTACATTGGGTGTGTGTCCATACCATATCTCATAAGGTGTCTTATTGGTTTCTTTCTTCAATTGAACTTTGTTCAGTGTATAGACAGCCATACTGACAGCTTCTCTCCAAAATGTTTGTGTGATGCCTTTCTCAATCATCAGTGTTCTAGCACAATCAAAAATTGATATGTTTCTTCTTTCAACAATCTCATTTTGTTGTGGTGTTCTCGGTGCAGAAACATGTCTTTTAATTCCATGCTCATTACAAAAATTAGTGAATTAATTAGAAATAAATTCTCCTCCTCTATCTAATCTCAGACATTTCTCATTCCACTTTTTTTTTCAACTATATCTTTATACCATTTAAACATCTTGAATGCTTATGATTTCTCTTTTAAGAACATAACAGTCATCATTGTAGAATAATCATCAACAAATAGAATGAAGTATCTATCACCATAGTAGCTCTTTTTTCTCATTGGTCCACATAAGTCAGTATGGACTAATTCTAGAATAGCATTAGATGTGTAGGTCTTTCTCTTAAAACTAGACTTTTTCATCTTACCTTTTTGACAATTCTTACATATGACATGGTCGGGCTTTGATATGCTCGGTAAGCCTCTTACTTTCCTTTTATTTCTTTTCCTAACCATGTTGTCAAAAATCACATGACATAATCTTTTATGCCACAACCATATGTCTTCATTTCTAGCCAATAAACAAGTGGTCTCAATATTATCAAGATAGAATAGGTTACCTTTTGTTTATTCACTAGTACCGATCAACCTTCCTGATTCATTAAAGATATTTTCCTTTTTGTTCTCAAATGCAACTCGGTGACCTCTGTTATTCACTTGTGAAACACTCAATAGATTATAGTTAAGTCCTTTTACCCAGTATGCATTTTCACATCTGATCATATTATTTAATTAACATGATGGTTCCTTTACCTTCAATCGAACAAGGTGAGTCATTACCCATTCTTACTGATCCACCATTATAATATTCAAAAGTCTCAAACTTTTCCTTATCTCTAGTCATGTGGTGAGTATAGCCACTATAAATAATCTAGACATCATTTTTACTAACCTTAGATATGAGTGCAGTCTCAACATAACATTCTTCTTTGTTTCAATCATCCTTCATAGCAACAAATACCACCTCAATATCTTCATCAGATTCAGTGTCAGAATTTTTAGCTTTGTTCTCAGCCAGGTAACAATCTTTCTTGCCTTTATCCTTGTAGTCTCGGGTATCTCTTCTGTCAAATTTTCGATTGCTTTGGTAGTCTCGATCATCACTTATGTCATACTTCTTTTCATAAGATCGGTCATATTTTTTGTCTTCTTTTCTCTTGTTTGGACATCTAGCAGCAAAGTGTCTAATCTCTTTGTAATTAAAACATACCAATGGTAATTTACCTTTGTATATACCTTTTCCTCTCTACAATATTCTAGCCATTAGTGCTTCAATTTCATCAAGTTCTTGTTCATCACTATCACTTTCACTATCATTTCTCATAGTGTGTTTATGACTTGATTTACTTACTTTCAGAGAAGATTTGAATGCAGACTCAATAGATGGTAAGACACTGTTGTCAAAGTTATTCATCTCAAATGAAATAAGTCTGCCAATCAAACTATCTAGAGTAACATTGTTATTTTCAACTGCTCTCATTTCTTGTCTAGCAGATACTATAATAGCATAAACAGGAAATAAGGTTCTGAGAATTTTACTTACCATTGTTTCATATTCAAGTACACCTCCAACTCCTTAGATAGAATTAACAACCTATTTGATTCTGCTACTATACTGAGTGATGCTTTCTCCTTCTTTCCTTCTTAGGTCATCAAAATTTCCTCTTAGGCTTTCTTCTTTAGCCCTTAGCACATTTGTGTCTCCTCCATGTACTAGCTTTAGTTTGTCCCACATTTTATTTGCAGTGGTGCATGATTTGACATCTTCAAATTTAGCATCAGAGAGTGCGGAAGCAAGTTCTATCATCATAGAATTTTGTTCATGCTTTTCTCTCAATTGATCAATTTTTCAGAGGTCCAGTAGGTAACACATATTCAGTATTTAGGTACTGTGTAACATCATTTCTAATACCTGATAGGTGGATTCTTATTTTTCTTTTCCATGATAAAAAGTTGTCCTTTTTCAACTTAGGCACATCCCTTTTGTTCATCTTATGATATTTAACTCAGTTCATTAAACCTTCCTTTCAAGCACACAAGATCTGATACAAATTGTTAGAATAACTGAGAGGGGGGTGAATCAATGGCCTCAATAATTAATCCAATAATTCCAACCAAAATTTATACCACATACATAAAACCTCTAGTTATCTTATGTCCTACAAGATGTATGCCTTTAAATAATCTTATCAAATAACTAGCGCTCAGATTATACTATTTATCCTTTTTCTTAAACTTTACCGAATATCAGTTTAGCCTTTACTGAAATATAGTAAATAACTTAGTGTTTAACAATCAATCCTTTTTTAGTAATATGTAAAGAAAAACATTTAAGTAATGAACCATATACACATTTGACACATGGATTTTTAACGTGGAAACTTTGTTAAGGGAAAAACCACTTGGGACCGGTAACCCAAAATTTTCACTCTTCTAAAGTGAGCTCGGTGAAGAGCCAACCCTGTTAAAGGTTACAAACACAATGTTAAGTGCGACCGTGTTAGAGGATTTAAAAATTTTGGTTAATCTTTTGACCTTCTGCATTCACTATGTTGTCAACAAGTAAAAACCTTTTGATACTCCTTGGGACGTATCTCAATATATAAAGGATGGTTAAATCCTACTATGTTAAGAGATTTTTTGATCCAATGGTTAAACTGAAACAGTATATGATTTGTTCATAAATACAACTTAATCTTTGCAGATGTTCAGATCTATTGTAACCTCATAATACCTTTCTGATCAATGTTGTCTTCAATCCTTTGCTCTACTACTTTATTCTTGGTGAATGTTGTGCTTCTCTATTGCTTAGTGTCTGTAGAAATCTTAGCTCTATTCTTCAGCTTGTATGGTCAGGTCTGTATGAAGACTTCTATCTTCACTAGAATTCTCTTCAACATTCTCTATCTTTCTTCCCCCATTTCTTATGAATTACTTCTCTCTTTATAGACATGATTTCATTGTTTCTTTTCCTTCTTGTTTTCTCTGTTGATCAATTCTTGATCTGTAAAGCTCGCCATGCTTGCTTTAGCTTTATTCTACAAATCTCTCATTGTTTTCTATAATAAAACATGCTTTATATATCTTTCTTATCTTTAGCTTTTAACTGATCGATGAAAACAAAGTAAACAATTAGTTAACTCTATCTTTAGCTCCTGCTAGCTAAGTTGTTTTTTTATATCCAAACTTTAGTTCTCATCGGTCAACACTTCAGTTGTGCCCGGTGACTACTGCAGATAGCTCGGACATTAACTTTAGTTCTGTTCGGTGAAAACTGTAGATAGCTCGGACATTAACTTTAGTTCTATCAGGTAACACTATGAAATTATATGCTTGAGGTTCACTGTCACTTGGTGTATGATTACCGACGACAAAAACTTTGTCTCTTGAGATCTTTTAGTGTTATAACAATATGAGTATGAGCAATCATACCATATTAAGTTGACATCAACAACAATACAATACATTAACTAATTTAATGTCTTGCATTAACATCTTGCATCTCAGTGATCATTAACTTTGTCATCTTCAAACATTCAATCAGTTATAGTTCATCAAGTAATTTGGTAGAGATATGATGAACCATAACTAATTGAATGTTTGAAGATGTTAAGTTGATGATCACCAAAATGTAGAAAGATAATGCAAGACATTAAATCAATTAATGGATTGTATTGTCATTAATGTCAACTTGATAAATTCTGATTGGTTGTATACAAAGTTTCAATGACTTCATAGAACCAAAGAGATAATGGTTATGCTATCAGTAATGCATAAAATTTCAATACTCACAAAGTGGAAACAAATACCGATGGACAAGTGCACACCGACGAACAGCGAACCCCAAGACGAAATTCATAGTGATGACCGAGATAGAAACTCAACAAACATTACTGACAAGTAGAATCACAAGCATTACCAATGGATAAAATCATAAAACATTACAGACGGATAGAAACATAGTGTTACCCTACGGATAGAAATACAGTGTTACCCGACAGACAGACAACCCCGACGGAGATACCTAAAGAGAATTGAAGTGTTAACCGAAGCTAACAAGAGTTAAACACTGAAAAGAACTGAAGTTTAAAAATGACAAAAGACTTAGCTGGTAAGAGCTAAAGGAGTTAATTGGTTGTTAACATTTTTTTCATCGACAAGTTAAAGCCAGAGATAAGTAAAATATTTAAAGTTGTTTTATTACAGTTTTCAAAAAGATATCTACGAGATAAAATAGGAGTAAAGCTTTAAAGAAATATTGGCTACAATTGTGGATCACACCAAGAAAAAAAAGTCAAGAACTTAGAAATGGTTGAATCATGTCTATAAAGAGACAATCTAACTCATTGTGAATTAGGGGAGTGAATAGAGAAGAGGATGTTGGATAAAAACTGATGAAGAACAACTTCAATCAGACTTGATCAATCAAACTAAAGAACAAAGCTAATTCTATAGACACTAAGCAACAAAGAATAGCATCATCAAGTAGAAATAAGTGGAGCAAAGGTATTGAAAAGATACATTAATCAGAAAGGTATAATGAGCTTACAATAGATCTAAAAATCTACAAGTCTATAGTTGTATATGTGAACAGATCATTTACTATTTCAATTTAACCATTGGATCAGAAAGTCTCTTAACCAAGCAAGACTTAACAATCCTTTATATATTGAGATACATCCCAAGGAGTATCAAAAATTTTGATCATGAAGATAGAATGAGATGTCAAATACCAATTGACGAACTACATTGGGTTTGGTCATTGAAGGTATCATAGAGATGCCAGATATCAAGTGACAAACTATTCTATTTAATTCCTCTAACAAGGTCACACCTAACAATGTGTTTGTAACCTTTAACAGGATTGGCTCTTCACCGAGCTCACTTCAGAAGAGTGAAAATTTTGGGTTACCGGTCCCAAGTGGTTTTTCCCTTAACAGGTTTTCCACATTAAAAATCCATGTGTCAAATGTGTTTATGAGTCATTACTTTAGTGTTTTGCATTACACATAACTAAATCTAGATTGAAGGGTACACACTAAGTCATTTACTATATTTCAGTAAATGAAAGACTGCTAATCAGTAAACAGTAAGAATAAGGTTTAAAAGTGAACTCTGAGCAGTACTTTTTTATAAGTTTATATCAAGGCATTCATCTTGTAGGACTGAAGATAACTAGAGGCTTAATATTTTGGCACTAAGTTTTTGAGTTGATTTATTGGAATATTTTTTAGGCCACTAATTCAACNTAGGCCACTAATTCACCCCCCCCCCCTCCCTCTCAGTTATTCTAACAATTGGTATCAGAGCTTGTGTGCTTAGAAAGGGAGTTTTATGGCTCAAGTAAAAGATCACAAGATGAACAAATTAGATGTGCCCAAGTTGAACAAAGAAAAATTTGCATCATGGAAAAGCAAAATAAGGCTCCACCTATCATGTATTTGAAATGATGTTGTTCAATACTTAGATACTGAATATGTGCTACCTACAGGACCTCACACACTTGATCAATTAAGAGAAAAGCATGAGACTAATTGCATGATGATAGATCTTGCTTCCTCACTCTTTGATGTTGAGTTTGAAGATGTCAAAACCTGCACCTCTACAAAGAAAATGTGGGATAAATTGAAACTAGTACATGGAGGAGATGCTAATGTACTAAGAGCTAAGGTAGAAATCCTAAGAGGGAGGTTTGATGACCTAAGGATGAAAGAAGGATAAAATATCACTCAGTATAGCTGCAGAATCAAAGAGGTAGTCAATGTTATCTAAGGAGTTGGAGGAGTACTTGAAGAAGAGACAGTGGTAAGTAAAATCCTAAGAACCTTACTGTCTATATGCTATTAGAGTATCTACTATACAATAAATGAGAGCAGTTGCAAATAATATTGTTACTCTAGATAGTCTGATTGGTAGACTAATTTCATTTGAGATGAATGTATAGTTGTAAAATGGAAGAACTTCCATTTTTAGATTGGTTTAGCCTTCTGAGTGAGTGGTTTGGGGTCATGACAATCACCTTGATCGGGTTCCTGATCTTGACATGACTTCCCCCCTGATCTGCCTTTCTGTCCACCATTTTCTGACCTAATTTTTGCATTCTAGGATGCAGACCTGTGTTTCTGGGATTCAGGGATAGGGTCAACCTCCTAGGATATGGTTGACCTCGACCCTATCCTAGGGTCCAAATCTTGGGAACTTTTGGTTTCCCAGATGTCGGTCCTCACAAAAAGTTTCCTCCCGCTTACGGGTCAGCTGTTTCAGGTTTTGAAGCGTGGATTCCTAAAATATATTTAATATAGGTCCTCTCCTAGGGGTAAAGGCTTTAATGGTGATTTAATTATCCTATGTAGGCCTCCTTAGAAGATTGTGCCCTAGTTTCATATAAAAGAAAGTTTTCTCCTCTCATTTTCTCTAAGTCCTCTATGGAAGCCTAAGCATCATTAAGCAATTGAGAAGGATTTTCAAGTGCAATTCAAGCAAGCTAAGGAGAAATATTTCAAGCAAGCATCCATCCATTCTCAAGCATTCAAGCATCCATTTTCATGAAGGAGATCCATTGGAGGCCATTGAAGGATTCAAACTACAAGGTACCCTTTTGGTGATCTCTCCATCCATCTTCTTCCAAACCCTTTTCAATATCAAGAACCCATCCAAGACTTGGTGTTGGAGATCTATAAGAAATATATTGAAGAAATCCAACCATTCTACATTCCATATTTAGAAGCATACTTGTGGATTCACGGATTTGAATCCGCCACAAGGACTTTACAAGCAAGGTGAATTTGAGTTTTTACTTTGTTATCCTTATGCAATTTAAATTATATATTAAGATTAATTCCAAAACTGGGGTTTGACTAAGGCAAACCCCTCCCCCACAACAAACAAACCTTTATTTTTGTAGGTACAGTTTTGGGACTGTAGATCTGAGACCAGATCTGGATACCCTTTTTAGTTTTCTTTCGGATAGTGCGAACAGGGACACTTTCAGATCTGTGTAGGACAGGGTTGGCATTTGTGGTACAGGGTCGACCTTTTTCATAAGATGACATCAAAATGGAAAAATATTTCTGGGTTTTGTTCGTCTCTGCATTTTGGTTCGGGATCAACTATTGGATTTTCCAAAAATAGTCTACAGACCTCAAAAAATAGCAATCTTTGATATGCAATTTTGTAAGGTTAGTTCTTCCTTCTATCCTTTTCAATTACTATCACTAAGCATATTTACTTAATCAATTTATAGAATTTAAGATCCCCTTTCTTGTTCTCTTTTCAAATAGAGGATTCACTTGTGCATTAACCCTTCTACTTAGGTTGATCAAATTGGATCTCCTATTTGTTTATTTGAGGGTGAAAGAAAGGAACATCTTATCTTCCCCTAATTACAGTTGCAATATACAATCAATATCAAACTCAATTAAGTGTAAGATGTGAAATAGGGTTAAGGAATTAAACACATTTTAACAATTTATCAATCAATTAAACCCCCCTCCAATCTTTACATTTTATCCTTAACAACCCCATTCCACACCATTACATTTTGGTGAACCCACGATAGACAACTCTTTCTTTTTTGGTGTTAGATTTACATTGTGTATGTTAGATCTTACATGTTCTTTCAAATTACATTTTAATTCAATAAATCTAAATTTTGTATTAGTTCATTTGCATTATATTGGTGTATGAGCTTTACCACATCCAGTCCTACTTATAGTATCCCAGTTAGAAGAAGCCGTAGACTTATGGGTTCCTTTGATCTTGAGTCTTCCACTCCTTTCCTTGGGATCCCAGATGATAACTTAATTACTCATGATTCCAATCATTCTATGGAGCCTAACTCTTCTCACTCATCTCATGATGAGGATGAAACTTTAAGAGTATCTCCTAAACAAGTGCAAAACCTTTCAACCGAACTTGATAAAATGGGAAATTGGCTTATCCAAGAAAACCATAATCAAGATTCTATCCAAGCTATAGAGGCTCTTAAGAAAGTTCTCCATGATAATGA
>MU226071.1:1613919-1626914 GCA_018584345.1 Thuja plicata | reverse complement strand
CTTTACCAAGAGTTTGTGTTGAACTCATACTCTTGCTAAAGTGGGGGCTAAATGTATAGTCAGAAAATGGAAGCACTTCCATTTTTAGATTGGTTTAGCCTTCTAAGTGAGTGGTTTGGGGTCATGACAAGCACCTTGACCGGGTTCCTAATCTTGACATGACTTCCCCCCCTGATATGCCTTTCTGTCCACCATTTTCTGACCCAATTTCTGCATTCTGGGATGCAAACCTGTGTTTTTGGGATTCAAGAATAGGGTCAACCTCCTAGGACAGGGTCGACCTCAACCCTGTCCCAGGGTCCAAATCCTAGGAACTTTTGGTTTCCCAGATGTCGGTCCTCACAAAAAGTTTCCTCTCGCTTCCGGGTCGGCTATTTCAGGTTCCGAAGCGTGGATTCCTAAAATATATTTAATATAGGTCCTCTCCTAGGGGTAAAGGCTTTAATGGTGATTTAATTATCCTATGTAGGCCTCCTTAGAAGATTGTGCCCTAGTTTCATATAAAAGGAAGTTTTCTCCTCTCATTATCTCTAAGTCCTCTATGGAAGCCTACGCATCATTAAGCAATTGAGAAGGATTTTCAAGTGCAATTCAAGCAAGCTAAGGAGAAATATTTCAAGCAAGCATCCATCCATTCTCAATCATTCAAGCATCCATTTTCATGAAGGAGATCCATTGGAGGCCATTGAAGGATTCAAGCTACAAGGTGCCCTTTTGGTATCTCTCCATCCATCTTCTTCCAAACCCTTTTCAATATCAAGAACCCATCCAAGACTTAGTGTTGGAGATCTATAAGCAAGAGATTGAAGACATCCAACCATTCTACATTCCATATTTAGAATCATACTTATGGATTCACGGATTTGAATCCGCCACAAGGACTTTACAAGCAAGGTGAATTTGAGTTTTTACTTTGTTATCCTTATGCAATTTCAATTATATATTAAGGTTAATTCCAAAACTAGGGTTTGACTAAGGCAAACACCTCCCCCACAACAAAAAAACCTTTCTTTTTGAAGGTATATGTTCAGGACTGTAGATCTGAGACCAAATCTGGACACCCTTTTCAGTTTTCTTTCGGATAGCACGAACAGGGACACTTTCAGATCTGTGTAGGATAGGGTTGGCATTTGTGGTACAGGGTCGACCTTTTTCATAAGATGACATCAGAACAAAAAAATACTTCTGGGTTTTGTTTTTCTCTGTGTTCTGGTTTGGGATCAACTGTTGGATTTTCTAGAAACAGTCTACAGACCTTAGAAAATAGAAATCTTTGATCTACAATTTCGTAAGGTTAGTTCATCCTTCTATCCTTTTCAATTACTATCACTAAGCATATTTACTTAATCAATTTACATAATTTAAGATCCCCTTTATAGTTCTCTTTTCAAATAGTGGATTCACTTGTGCATTAACCCTTCTACTTGGGTTGATCAAATTGGATCTCCTATTTTTTATTTGAGGGTGAAAGAAAGGAACATCTTATCTTCCCCTAATTACAATTGCAATATACAATCAATATCAAACTCAATTAAGTGTAAGATGTGAAATAGGGTTAAGGAATTCAACACATTTTAACAATTTATCAATCAATTAAACCCCCCCTCCAATCTTTACATTTTATCCTTAACAACCCCATTCCACACCATTACAATGAATAACTTTGATAATAGTGTCTTACCATGTATAGAGTCTGCATTCAAATCTTCTTTGAAAATAAGTAAATCAAGTCATAAACACACTATGAGGAATGATAGCAAAATTGATAGTGATGATCAAGATCTTGATGAGATTGAAGCACTAATGGCAAGAATATTGTAGAGAGGCAAAGGTAGATACAAAGGTAAATTACCACTTGTATGTTTTAATTGTAAAGAGGTTGGACACTTTGCTGCAAGATGTCCTAACAAAAGAAAAGATGAAAAAATTAATGACATATCATATGAAAATAAGTTTGACCGAGGTGATAATAGAGATTACCAAAACAACTAACAATCTGACAGAAGAGATACCCAAGACTACAAGAAAAAAGGGAAGAAAGCTTGTTACCTGGCCGAGAACAGAGCTGATGATACTAACATGGATTTTGATGAAGATATTGAGATGGTATTTGTATCCATGAAGGATGATTCAGATGAAGAAGAAAGGTATGTATAAAATGCACTCATATCTAAATTTAGTAAGAATGATGTCTAGATCGTAGATAGTAGCTACACTCACCACATGACAGGTGATAAACAAAATTTTGAAACTTTTGAATTCTATAATGGTGGATCAGTAAGAATGGGTAATGACACACACTGTCCAATTGAAGGTAAAGGAACCATAATGTTAAATAATTTGATTAGATGTGAAAATGCATACTAGGTAAAAGGAATTAATTATAATCTATTGAGTGTTTCACAACTGAATAACACGGGTCACCGAGTAGAATTTGAGAATAAGAAGGCAAATATCTTCAATGAGCCACGAAGGTTGATCAAAATTGGTGAACAGACAAAAAGTAACCTTTTCTATCTTGATGATATAAACACCACTTGTTTAATGGCTAGAAACAAAGACATATGGTTGTGGCATATGAGATTATGTTATGGGAATTTTGACAACATGGTAAAGATAAGCAATAAAAGGAAAGTAAGAGGCTTACCGAGCATTTTAAAGCCCGAGCATATCATGTGTAAGAATTGTCAAAAGGGTAAGATGACAAAGTTTAGTTTCAAGAGTAAAGCCCATACATATAATGCTATACTAGAATTAGTCCATACTGATCTATGTGGACCCATGAGGACAAACAGTTAATATGGAGATAGGTATTTCATTCTTTTTTTAGATGATTATTCTAGAATGATGACAATTGTGTTCTTAAAAGATAAATCAAAAGAATTCAAGATGTTTAAATGGTATAAGGAAATGGTAGAAAAACAAAGTGGTAATGAATTGAAATGCTTAAGATTAGATAGAGGAAGGGAATTTATTTTAGATGAATTCACTAACTTTTGCAATGAGCATGGAATTAAAAGACACATTTTTGCACTGAGAACACCACAGCAAAATGGGATTGCCAAGAGGAGAAACAGATCCATTGCTAATTGTGCAAGAACACTGATGATTGAGAAAAGCATCACTCAAAACTTTCTGGAGAGAAGCTATCAGTATTGATGTCTACACACTGAACAAAGTACAATTAAAGATGGACATAAAGAAGACACCCTATGAGCTATGGTATGGTTACACACCTAATGTAAGTTAATTCAGAATTTTTGAGAGAATGTTATATTTTGAAGGATGATAGAAATGGAAAGATTGACTCCAAAAGTGAAGAAGGTATCTTTCTAGGGTATTCCACCAAAAGCAAGGCCTATAAGTGTCTTAACAAGTCCTCTAATAAAATAATTGAAAGTGCAAATGTCAGAATAGATGAATTTGCAGAGAAAAATAATGAGGAAACCAGAAAAGAACCAAAATAATACAACAGGTTTGTTTACACTAAAGAACCTAACACTCTACCCAAGAAATATTGTATGGCTCCCTAGCAACAGAACATTGCACCCGAGCATCAGGCTGCAATTACCAAAAATTAGGAAAATACTCAAAATGATGTTTCGAGTGATGGAGATCAGAATGAAGGTCAAGATGATGATCAAAATGATGAACAAAGATCTGAACTGAGACTTTCCAAGTATGTCAGAAGACCTCACCCACAAAATCAGATCATAGGAGACAAGAAGGCTAGAATAAAAACAAGAAGTAAGTCATTGCACACCAGATGTTTAATTTGTGATTTTGAGACTAAAAATATTAATACTGCACTAGAAAATGAAGAATGGGTTAGTGTTATGAATGAAGAAATAGAACAGATTGAGAAGAACAAGACATGGACACTAGTACCAATACTAGATGACAAGAATATCATTGGTACCAAATGGATATTCAGAAACAAATTGAATGAGAATGGAGAAGTCACAAGAAACAAAGAAAGGTTAGTATGCAAGGGGTATGCACAAGAAGAAGGTGTTGATTATGGAGAAACCTTTGCACCCATTGCTAGACTAGAAGGAGTATGAATTTTACTTGCTTATGTTGCATTCAAAGGATTCAAGGTATACCAGATGGATGTCAAATCTGCATTCCTAAATGGAATACTGGAAGAAGAGGTATACATTGAACAACCATATGGGTTTGTTGATCTTGACAAGAGAAACATGGTATATAGACTACATAAAGCCTTTTATAGATTGAAACAAGAACCAAGAGCCTAGTATGAAAGACCTCACTCCTATCTCATAAGCATTAGATTTGTAAGAACAAGTGAAAATAGCAATCTGTATTTAAAAGAAGATATTGATGATAACATTCTAATTGCTGAAATATTTGTTGATGATATCATATTTGGAGGCAATGATATGCTATGTAAATCATTTTCTAATGAGATAAGAAAAGAGTTTGAAATATATGTTTGGGGAGATCAAATTCTTTCTTGGTCTACAGATTCTTCAACAAGATGCAGGCATATATATCACGCAATCAAAATACATTAAGGAAGTGTTGAAGATATTCAAGATGGAAGATTCCAAGCCAGTTGGAACACCTATGGCAACCGAGTGTAAGCTGACAAAAGAAGACAAATAAAATGAGGTAAATCAGACCTTGTATAGATCAATGATTGGAAAGCTAATGTATGTTGTTCATACTAGACCAGATATTGCACATGCAGTTGGAATAGTTTCTAGATTCTCTGCTAATCCCAAAGAATCACACATGACTATTGTCAAGAGAATCCTGAGATATCTAAAGAATACAGAGGACTATGGCTTATGGTATAAAAAAAAGGGTAAATTTGAGCTTCAAGTCTATACAAATGTTGATTGGGCTGGAAACCTAAATGATAGGAAGAGCACAACTAGAGGAGCATTCTTCATGGGTGACAGACTTGTCGCATGGATCAACAATAAGCAAGGATGCATCTCACATTCTACTACAGAAGAAGAATATGTGGCTGATGCTAAACTGCTCAAATATTGCATGGGTCAAACAATTATTGGAAGGTATGAATATGAAGATTCTTGAACCAGTATTATCTATTGTGATATTACTAGTGAAATTAACATATCAAAGAATCTACTCATGCATGCTAAGACTAAGCATATTGCTATCAAGTATCATTACTTAAGAGAACAAGTGCAAGAAAAATAAGTGATACTGGAATATGTTCAATCAAAGGAACAATTAGCTAACATATTTACCAAGCCATTACCTAAAGATACATTTGAGTACCTAAGACAGAGACTAGGGTTCCAACCCTTGTCTATCAGTTAGTAAGCTGACTAGGAGATTGCATCAGCCTACACACAAATCAGAAGATCATTCATGTTGATGCAAGCAAAGAAATGGACTGCAAAGATGCATATGTACACAGCAAGGTACAAATTAGCACCGAACACCAGAGATAATATTGGCCAATACAGAGCTATGTTGTTGATAGAAGGGAAATTCAAGGAGTATATTATAAAAAGGAGAAAGGATATAACTTTAGCATTCTCAATGTTTACTTTGGCATTGTTTTCAAAGGGAGAGAGATTCAGGGAGAGATAATATCCAAAGGGACAGATTACATATGATATATCCATCCTATCCAGAGGGAGAGAGATTCAAAGGAAGAAAATATCCTAAGGGAGAAAATATCTAGATAGGAGAGAGTTACAATTGAAATATCCATCATGAGGAAGAGAATACATACAAAGGGAGAGATTTCTATCAAAGGAAAAAGAGATGATCAAAGAGAGGAACAGTCAAAGAACAACATAGATCACAAACATAAGTTGCTACATCTATCCAATAAAGGGATTGAATATTGAAGAAGGCACTCTACAAGAAACAAATCTAAGATATATGAGCTTACCGAAAGCTAGACATTTGTATTGGTTATAGAGATCCAACTGTTATATTTCATATTATATTAGTAATAATATAGTATGATAATGTAGTGTGTTTCCATCAATGCCAAAGGGAGAGATTGATGAACCATAACTGATTGAATGTTTGAAGATGTTAATGGATGTTAATGGATGTTGATGATCACCAAAATGCAGAAAGATAATGCAAGACATTAAACCAGTTAATGGATTGTATTGCCATGTCAACTTGATATAATCTAATTGGATATATACAAAGTTTCAAAGACTTCAAAGAACCAAAGAGATAATGGTTATTCTATTATTAATGCATAAAATTTCATTATTCACAAAGTGGCAACAGACACCGACAGAAAAGTGCACACCGACATAAAAGTGCACACCGACGGATAGAGAACCCCGAGAGGAAAGTCACAGTGATGATAGAGAAAGAAACCCAAAAAACATTATCGATGAAAAGAATCACAAGAATTAATGATGGACAAAATCACAAAGCATTACCGATGGATAGAATCACAAAGAATTACCGATGAACAGAAACACAGTGTTACCCAACGGACAGACTGTTAGAAACACTGAGAGGGGGGGTGAATTAGTGTTTGTCTATATAATAATTTTCAGAAACTTAAACATAAATCAAACATTCATTTAATGAAGCTTAACATAATAACTCATAAGACATGATATGATTATGGGGAAACCTTGATCAGAGGGAAACCCGATGGGAATTAGTACCCACAAATATTGCACTAGTATGATGAACCTGTTAAAGTTCCTTTGCCCTATTAGGAGCAGTCTTTACAATGAAAGTATAATGACTTGGTTAAAGGTCTAACCCTGTTAGGAGTCTTTTACAAAACCTTGTTAAAGGTATATGGCTCACAGCCTAGGCTCACTTCCCAATAAGATGAAGGCTACAACCTTTTGATAGTTGATATACACTATATCAAAATTGAACTGTTGTGATGACACTGTTGTCTGATTAGTTCCATGTATGTGCAAATGCTCTTACTCTCTTAAAGAGATTTATCATATACTGACTTCATCATAATTCTCTTCTATATCTTCCTCTTATATAATAATTTGACACTTGTAACATAACTTTACATTACATACTTATATGTTCATATCCGAATAGGTGCGACCCAAAAAAAGACTCTAGCCGGCCCTAAAACATAATACACAACACTTCCAAACAATTCAGATTAAGCATGTTTACAACAATACTAATCAAATCATTAAAAACATATAATCAAAGGCGCTTAGCCATTACATAACAAAATAACTCACGTTGATCAAAACACTAGTCGACTTTCATGCTCTGTCTTCTGGACTGCTGGTGTACTGATCTCTTTGTAACTTCTCCGTACTATCATGTCATACCATGCATGTCTAGACTTAGTATGTAGACATCCCATAGAACATATATCTAAATGTGCATGCTCTGATTTGATCTCTCACACGTGCGCTGATGTGCTGATCATTGTATATCTCTGTCTGCCCTGTTTCCATACTTAGTCATTTTATCTTCTAAGTTATCTTAAATAGAAACTTAATATGACTTTTTTTCCATGATGAAAACAAAAAAATAGTCATATGTCCTCTAGGAGTCAACTTTCCAACAATCTCCCCCTTTGTCATTTATGGCAACAAAGGAATGTGGCCAAGTTTCCCAAAATGACTTAACACAAAAAAATAACTGTATATCATAACATCTTTTACATATATACATATATTGCTCTCCATATATACACATTTTATATTACTCCCCCTTTGACATTAATGACAAAGGTGTACAAAAACTTGTAATTCTTCTACATACTTACTCCATGTAAACTTCAGGGTACACAATCTAAAGAGATTGGATCTCTTTGTGCCAGAATACTTTCATTGCATCAACTGTCTGTAGATGTGTGCATAAGGCATATGTCAGCTTCTCCATTTTTATCAGATCCTTGCAAGGACCTTGATCATATGTCACAATGGTAGCATCAATCTATTTTATTTTCTCATTTAGGACTGCTAGAGAGGGCGCAAGTGCATTTCTCAACTAAGTTGGTCTGACTCTTATCTTCCTGATTTCCAACTTAGCCTTTTCAATTTTGTCTAGATGACCTTGATAGACATTGTTACATATGTTCATGTCCTAGGTAGATGTCTTTTCAATTTTGTCTAGATGACCTTGATAGACATTGTTACATATGTTCATGTCCTAGGTAGATGTCTCAACTAATTTTTTGGTAGTGTCCACCATGATCTTAGCATCTTCTATCTTTTTGATGTGTTCAGAGGTGAACTTCACTCTGTCCATGAAGTTTGCTATGAATTTCTTTCCCTTAGCTGCCAATTCTTTCGATATGGATTGCCCAATCTTTAAATATTTTAAGTCTAAGGTAAAGTTCTTTACCAATTCATTCAGTCTCTCCTTTTTGTATTCATCTTCTACAATTTTAGTAGCTGAGTCTACTAGATTTGTAAAATGTGATTTGAAGTTTGTTAGAATGCTATCCACATCTTCAACTGATTGAACTTTGGATACTTTCTTGTCTGAAGGCACTAAGTCATTCAACATGTTCACTGATTCCCAAAAGCTAGGGTTCCTCATCACTTGTTTCTCTTTTTCTTTTTCCATAGCAAGAACGTTGATCTTGATTAGGTCTTCTTCTCCCCATGCATCCAGACTTGCTGAATCAGGAGTTAACCTTGACAATAATGAAGTAGATGGTTGAGTGGATGGTGAGAATATAGTATTCTAACTGGTATCCATGCATTCAATCTTTACTGGTATCTCTGTGATTGGTGTCTCATTATCTTGAGTATCTTTTTGTTCATTTAAGTCAATTGGATCATTGGAGGGAACTCCATCTTGTTGTACAGATGTATCATCAGTGCACATCTCTTCAGTGCTTACAAATGCTTTATTAACTTTGTCCATGTCTTGGTCAGATGTTGTCATGGATATCTTGATATTATCAACCACTATAGTATCTTCTGAGTCTTTTTTTGTATCAGAAGTTATTGTCACTAAGGGCGCTGAAACCTGTGGACTTGTTATAGGTGCTATCTAAATCACTGGTTATGTGACCTATCTGGGAGGAGCTGGAGTTACCTTTGTAGTAGGCATCGTTGATGGATACATGTGTCTATCCATAAACACTTGTGCAAATGCCTTTTCAATTTCTTTACCTATCTGCTCATACTCTTTGTTCATAATTTGTAGAGTCCTTGTCTTGGTTCTGAGATGAGGCTTCACTAGATCTAATAGAATTTCCTTCTCATCATGTGAGCATACAGGGAGAAGAGTATCTAATGTTTCTTCTCTTATCCTCATTTCTTCCTCAATTGCATGTCTTTTCATGATCTCCAGTATGTTCCATAACTTATCAGGTATCACTGTCTTGAGTTCAAGAACTGACTTCTTAAACTTAATCATATCAGATATGATCATAGAATGTATCTCAGTTTTATCCATCTCTTGATACTTGTCATAGACTTTAGCAAGTGTATATAATCTCCCTTCATTTACAATCCTTTTCTTCAAGACATTTAGACTAGGTCTAAATCCTACCTCAGGAGGAGCTTGATTATTCCTTGCTTTGCTTTGTGTGTTCCTTGAGGATGGGTGATTTGAGGGCACCTGTTTTATTCCTCTAGACTTCTTGCTTGGTATAGAAGGTGGAGATGAGTCTAGGTCAATAGTGGTAGAGGGCATAGAGGTGCTCTC
This sequence comes from Thuja plicata, assembly GCA_018584345.1. Taxonomy (NCBI): domain Eukaryota; kingdom Viridiplantae; phylum Streptophyta; class Pinopsida; order Cupressales; family Cupressaceae; genus Thuja; species Thuja plicata. The sequence continues at coordinate 1,617,278 of MU226071.1, read as the reverse complement.
TACTTTCTTCTTCTTCTGGATCTCTTCAGTCTTCTCAAGTTCTTTGGCTATCTTGGCTTCTCTAGCTTTGTCAAGATCTTCTTGAGTGACTCCATGTACTCTTAGAATGCTAGATGTAATCTTAGATGCATTTCTTTTATTATCAGCACTATATAATATAGAATCAACTGCATTAGTCTTCTCTCTATAAGTGCCCCATCTAGGCTCATTAGGATCTTTGGGAGCAGACAATAGAACTTGTGCATATCCTTCTAACACATGTTCTTCCACTTCATAACCAATAGGATGAATCCATTTGGTTCTAGGTTCAACTTCCTCCATGCAAGTCCAATCTATTTCTACCATGAAACATATGGTATCCTTATATTTATCAACTATCTTCTTAGATATTCTGAACCTTTTCTGCATCTTGATCCTAAATGTCTTGATATCCATATCCATGGCATCCCTCACACTACTCTCTAAAGTGGCTTTAAGTGATATCTGAGACGTTGTGGGTTTGTTCCTATCTAGGTAAAGGTTTGCAACCTTTCCAACAATATGGAAGTACAAGTAGATGATCAAATATCCATACCTGAATGTCTTGCTCCTGTCATGCTTGATGATTCAAATGTTGTCAATAAATTGAGCGCGCAAGATCTCACATAGGTTGTATTGAGTGTTATCCTTCACCATTCTGATAGCTACTAGGACTGTTGCTGTAGAGACACTGTTTAACCTACTTTCTTGCTGAAACTTATACCCAAGTATAATAGTTAGAAGTTTTATGTCATCTTCCTTGATAGGTTCAACTGTCATCCCGCGCTTGTCACTTCTAGATAGGAAAACTTGTTCAACTTGCTTCTTGACATCCTTGCCAGTAGGAAGAACTAGTCCAATTTTAGGAAGTCTAGTTAATTCATGGATTAGGTCTATAGTGATGCAAATAGGAACCTCACCAATCTAGTAAAGGTCATCATGTATTCTACTTAGTAAAATCTTTACCCATTCAGGCTCATCAAACGCGTGTGCATTTGAGTATTTGAAGATAGGGTTATCAAAGAAGTGTGCAAACTCATCCTTGAATGTGTAGTCTGGTTTCATCATAGATCCCATATGAGTGGCTATGTTGATATCTCCTACTATTTCTTTCTTATAGTAAATGTATGCATGGATATCTTCTACGTGAACAACACCTAACGGGGTTTTGGATAAATCTCCTTCCACATCATCCAGTATGGATTTGAATGGATACTTTTTAAACACAAATCTTTTCCTCTCTACAATTTCAAATACAACTGTAGTCGCCATACTTACTTGATGATTGCTTAAATAGGGTTTCACAAAAATCTGAAATGTCACGACTGCTAGGGTTCTGTTTCAACTTCTTATCTGTTTACTTGACTACCAAATCTATTATGTTTTCATGATTTGATGCTCAGTGCTTTAGTGCTCTTGAATTTTGTGATCTCGAATGCAAGTGTGAAGAAGATTGAACATTTACATTCTTTTATAAAAGCTACTGCATTTAATGTTTGTAACCGTACGCAAATTACTCAAAGAATTTGCAACTTTAATCACAATGCATTAGAGACAATGTGTGCATGCATACTACAATATCATGTGCTTATAACTATGAATCCATAGGCGCATACTTAGAGGTGAGTATACTAGCCGCACAAGGGTCCCAAGCTAGAATAGCTCCCCCTAGGACCAAGAAGGTCTATTCAAGCAGAAGTAGAGGGTGCATCCACTATGGATGCATCAACTACTTTGTCAACATCATTTTCCTTCCTTACTTCAACCCAAATTTTTCTTGAATCTTCTTTTTCTTGAACAAACTTGACTTCTCCTTCTTCTTCAGATAGTGATTTCTTAGGATCCTCTTACTTTTGAGTTCTAGATCTACAAAACCTTGAGATGTGTCCAGCCTTTTCACATGTGTGACAAATGATAGGAAGTCTAATGCTCTTGTTCATCATGTTGCACTACTTTACTGTGTGTCCATTGTAGTTACATATCTAACATGTAGTGTTCTGCAAATTTCTTTGAGGTTGATTTCTCTGATTGTTTTGATTCATTCTTCTTTGATTCTGTTGTGACTGATTTCTTTGATTTTTTCTGCAATGTATAGCCCTATGACCAGATTTATTACAGGAGAAATAGTAACCATTGAAAGGTCTTACCTCTTTGCAATCTCTTTCCAAATGACCATATTTGTTACATGCATAACAAGTTCTATTAACTTGCTTGATTTCCCCTTTAGGTGGATCTGTTTTAATCTCTGCAACATTTTCAACTTTCTTTGCTTATGAAGATGCTTCATGTGCTTTCTTTCTTTCTTGTAATGAATTGATTTCAATTTGTGCTACACTGTATCCAAGACCAGTATTGTTGCCTTTTTGCTTTTGTGCAATAAGCTAAGATTAAAGTAAATTAGAACTTGTGTGGAGTTTATCAATCTTATCTTTTGCTTCTGTTAATTCAGATTCCAACTTCTTCTTTATGTTTTCCAATTCCAGGAATTTCATGTTTGCTTTCAAGAGTTCATCATCTAGTTGTTTTCTTTCTTTGATCTTTTCTTTAATAGCAATTTTACTGTCTGTTAGCTGTTCATCTAGATTTTCAATTTTATCTTTTAGAGACATATTCTCTTCATTGAGATTTTTGATCATTTTCCCTAAATCACTTGTAGAATAATCTTTCAAATCTTTTCTTAATTTCTTGATAAGCATTTGTGAGCCATCAACTTTCAGTCTAAGTTCTTCATTTTCTTTTTCGGATCTATCAAGATCTTCAAGAGTTTCTTCAAGATTCTTTTTCAAATGTTTTTCTTTTGCTGAGTCCATGATCTCCTCAAGTGGTTAAACTTTCTTTCAGAGGACCAGAGCTCTGATACCAATTGTTAGAAACACTGAGAAGGCAAGGGGTGAATCAGTGTTTGTCTATATAATAATTTTTAGCAACTTAAACATAAATCAAACATTCATTTAATGAAGCTTAACATAAGAACTCATAACACATGATATGATTACGAGGAAACCTTGATCAGAGGAAAACTTTGATGGGAATTAGTACCCATAAATATTGCACTAGTATGATGAACCTGTTAAAGTTCCTTTGCCCTGTTAGGAGTAGTCTTTACAATGCAAGTACAATGACCTGGTTAAAGGTCTGACCCTATTAGGATTCTTTTACAAAACCATGTTAAAGGTATATGGCTCACTGCCCAATAAGATGTGTTAGGGATTTATCTTGTATGAACCACAGTGCTTGAAATGACTACTTGAACACCATGCCTTCTAATACTGATTCAGAGACAAGAAAAGCCTAATTGCTAAGGACTGGATAAGATCCTTCTTCATTTTTGAGCTCCACAT
>MU226071.1:1602774-1613038 GCA_018584345.1 Thuja plicata | reverse complement strand
ACCATCTTGGAATCCCTTAAGGATGCAACAAGCTTTGGATGGTCATAGAAAACCTAACCCTAAAGTTACAAGAGAGACAAAAAGAAAGAGAGAGAAGAAGCGGTGAAATGACCAAGTCAAAAAGATATAAACAGATATTCTTGGTTCCTCTCCTGATCTGGCGACTGCAATCATATTTGCATAAATGGTAGCTAGTAGTATTTATGTTGAGTCCGAATAGCTGTGCTTGCATACTCACCTACATTTTCCCTTTGCAATAACTATCCCTCTTGTCTTTGAACAGTGCAGTGCCAAGTGTTCACCTTACTCATCGTCCAAGATTTCTTCTTCTATTGCTGGCTTCTTTTTCTTGGGTGTAGTCATCACTTCCCAAGCTTTCACTTCATCGTCTAATGGCCACTTGAAATCTTGAGTACTCTGTACTTGCACCTTTTGTCTATCCTATCTAGCATCAGTCATGTTTTTGACATCAAGTAGGAATTTGTTGATATCAGTCTCTTCTTTGAAGGCTTCATCCAATATTTTATTGAATCCCTCTATATCAACATCTGCTCCCAAAAGAAAAGCCTCTTCACTGGGCATCTTGCTGTCAAATTCACTCTTCCAGGCATCTACAGCCTTTACTTGGTCATCATCTCCCCTTAAGGAAGGAATAAACTTATTAAAGTCATTTGAAAAGAGGCTCAATTTAACCTCTATCTAATTTAATTTTCCTTTCAAGAATGAGAGAGCAATATTGACTCTTTTGATCTCATCTCCCACTTCAGTTACTATTTCAGGAAAATCTGGTCTTATGGATTGTAAAGATGACAACTTCTCAAATAAATTTTCCCTAGTAGACCACTTAGTAAAATAAGGGTTTAGAATAGCAAGGTACCCCATTACCTCAGTATGCAAGGCTAGAAACTTATTGTATGTATTGACTACAACATCATTTTTATCCTTTAGAATCTCAATTCTATGTTGTAGTATGTCTTTCAGTGCCCTCAAAGCTATTGCATTTCCCTTTTCTTCATCCACCTTTTGTTCCACAGCCTCTTCTGATTTAGGCTTATCCTCAATTTGCATTAGTGGTGGTTTTGCAGGTACATATACCACCTCAGGCTTTGTCTCCAACTCCTCCATTAATTTCTTTACCATCTGATCCCGCTGGTATAATTGTATGTGGCACATATCCCTATCCTTAGACAATGCACTTATTTCTTCCAACTTACCTCTTAGACAATTGTTTAGTCTTGTCTTCATTCAGGTGAGCCCAGTGTGTCATAATTTGGGAGATTTCTAAGTCCCCTGTATTTTGTACAGACCACACCATTTGATTTCCCACCATATTTTCTTGAATATTTACTAACTAGGGCTTTTGGTCTTTTGGGCTTAGGCTCCACATTGCAAAAGCCTAAGATTTTGGGCTATACCAAAATCCTTTTATCACATCTCCCATCTGAACCTCACTAGCCTAGCTATTTTCTAATTTGGTCTATGATGAAGGCAGATGCCAAATCCCATCCCTCAGCCAATAATATTCCACTTCCCAGCACCATCTTCCTGGCATCCTCGGGTGAAATATCCTCAATTTCAGGATCATAATTCTGTAAAGTCACTAGGGCTTCATTTGTTATTGTCTCTTTCCCATCCACAGTCAATTGGGATCTGAGCTGCTCTATTTTATGCCATCTTAGGAAGTCTTTAAACTCCTTTGTTTTAACAAAGCTATCATCATCTAGGAATTTTTGTTGATGAAGCAATCTTTCATCAACACAGGCCTTGAGTGGTATCTCAACTTCATCATCTAGGTCAGGCTGTTGTTTTTTGCCTTCCCTGATTGCCTTCCTTAGGTTAGATCATATAACCTACTGCCAGGTACTAAGGCCTTAGCCTTATCTTTTTTCTTGCTTTGTCCTTCCGTTGAAGGCTGCCCTAATTCCAATTTTTGCCTCTTTGCAGCAGGCTCCTCTACATCATCAGGTTGGGTAGCAACTGTCAGATCTATAATGTGACCCTCCGCTCCCTGCAACTGTGGGATCTTAGCCATTTCTTGCTCTGAGGCTTGTTGTGGTGAAGGATACATAGTAGGACGTGCATAATCATTGTCACTACCACTATCATATTCTGATTTTGAGTGTTCAGGTGTCTGAGCACCTTTTTTGTCCAGGATTGTATCCAGTTGCTCTACAAGCACATAATAGTTGTCTATCATGGCCTTAATTCTATCAAAATATGGGAGGTCAGGGTAAAAACCCCCCAAAAGACAACCCATTTCTTTTTTATTTGCCTTTCTGGTTTCAGCAACTCCTGGATTCTCAGTCTTCTTGTATGGATGTCATCTTCATCCAAGATGTTCCTTGTTGCATCTTCTTCTATGCACTCACAATGGACATTCGTATTAGGGATTGTAGGTGTATATAATTTCCTAACCCCTGCCATGAAGCCTTCTGGATCAATGTATCTATAAGGGGTTTCCCCCATCCTGTATTTCTCCAACCATTGACCCACTTCATCAATGGCATTCTTGCCAATTGTAAAGTTGAGAATCTTAAATTGCCTAGGGGTTATAGTCCCCTTCTTGTGTGGTGCAAAGTGCTCATTATCTATTAAAAACAACTGCCATATGAACTCCATTTCAACCACTCTTGCAGGCACATGATATGGTAATAAATGAGGTGGGTGAATACACCCATATACCCTGATAATGGTATAATTCTCCTCCAAGAAGAAATCACCCCAATTATGTTTTCCAGGCCAATTATCTGTATAATCACAGGGCCTAAGCAGTTGTATGATCTTTAATGGGACTCTTGTCCTACTTGTTCCCAAACTCTGTACAATTGGATATACAATCCAATTCTGAAAAGCACAGTAGTCACACTCCCTAGAAGTGTAATTCCAAACCCTCACCCAAAATTGGATAGGATTTGGTGCTGACTGGTAGAATCTCTGAGGAGTTAGATTATGAACATCCATGATTACAAAATTGAAATACAAGAGGAGATGCATAAGGACTGAGTAATGAAAAAATTTAGGTTCCTTCTCCTTTGGATTCTTTAGTCTTTTCTGGGTTGCAATGAAACCCTCATGCATTTCATCAATGATGTGTTGTATGTAATCATAACTGGTGCTTGAATGCACCTCTTGTAAGTCTAGCACCATCATGAGAATCCCTGCATCTATCTTCTCTGCATTACCATCCATTCCTAATACTCTACACAGGGCATATGCAGCATACTTGATGTAAAAGTGAAGATCCTTATAATAATATGGGCAATCCCCGGACATAGGATCTAAATACTTTTTTACTTCCTTCAACATATGTTTTGACAACTGACTTCTAGCAATCCCAGGCTTCTCAGTATACCTTTGTTTTTGCTTCTTCATGTCAATTCTGGCAGACATGGTGCTAAATAAGCCAAAGGCTTGCATGAATGAATTTCTACTCAAAATTAAAAGGGCAGTGCCATCATTCCTTTTGATGGTCTTTGTCAAAACATCATAGTGATTGGCTAGGTCTAAGAATAAGTCTACATCTAGGAAGACATCAGGAACAAGAAACCTAGCTAAGCCATAGGTCCAAGGGTTTGATACTGGGATGGGCTTATCATAATTTTTATAGAAATAATTGAAAAGGGAGAAACCTGTTATCCCCGGAGTCACAGCATCTCGAATGTCCTTGTACTCATCAAGGAGAACATTAGCATTAGCCTTCTTATTCTGTGTTGAACCAGGCAGGAGATGGAGGAATTCATCAGAAAAACTCACCTTTCCTTTCTGTTCCTCTTCACTTCCTCCACTTGTCGAAGCAACACTCATAGCCCCGCTCATACTTGCAACACCCTGAATCTCTTACTCCTTACTGATATTGAAACAAATCTATCTCAGAGATCAGCTGACCGTCCTGTGCACAATTTCCTAAAATTTAGAACTCTTTGATCAACTTTGGAAACACTGCAAACTGAGAAAAATATCTCTCTTCTGAAAACTTAACAACTTGGGCTCTGAAAACTGAAAGCATGGTGAATGCAAATGAATGCACCATCAACTCCTTATAGCCATTATTCATAGTACGCAACTCATAATTTGGAAACATCAGTTCTATCCTTAATTTGACACACTGTGAACTTGAATGAAAACCTAGCCGTAGTTCCATGAGCTTGACAGGAAATAAAATTTTCAAAAATGAATCCTCAGAACAATCATACAACATTTAAAAGAGCTGACATGTCACACTGTGATTCGTTAACTGTCTTACATCTCAGCTACTCTTTTTGCACAGTAAGCAAAATATAAGCCTGTGATTGGTTACCGAGTGATTCATACTATCATATCACAAAAACTGTCGCCGTTCTTTAGATTTTGAGATCAGGCGACTGCGCGACTACATAAAGTCTCTTTGTCGCGGGCCTCTATCACTAACCCATGGTTTATCTCGAGACATAGCGACAATGCATTTTCTTACCTTTGGCTGACCCGAGTTACGATCTGGCAATCACGCGACACAACTAAAATCATAGTCGCGCACAGTTAAGACTAACTCATTATTCTTTCTAAGACCTTGTGACTAACCGTTGCGCTTAACCTCTCACGGTTATCTCCTAGTCGCTGAGTGTTTCCGTTGCATGGCAAGACTATGCGACCACACCTAGTCGCCCGATCGCAGAATCAAGTCCTGAATGTTTAATTTTACCATAATAGGTTATATGCACCCCTTTTCCACTTCTAACGACTGTGCAACTTACCTTAATCGCCAAGTTGGGAGGAATTTTCCCTTTGGGCACTTTTCTTCTCAGACTTTGCGACCACCGTTAGATCTTCTGATCTCTTTATCCTACGGCCGTCGCTTAATCGCCAAATGTTTGTGCATACCCTTAAAATATTTCTCAGACACCACGACTGAAGGGAAAGCACTTAGTCTCGTTGTCGCTGAGTCCATTTTCTACTTCTGGTGACCATGCGATAATCCTTTAATGTCCACCCACCTTATTACACATGTCACCCAATCATTGGTTCACTTACTGCATACTGGAGAACTGAGTCATCAACTTGTTCTGGCGACATCCTGACTATACTTTACTGCAAACCTCAGACGGTCAGTCGCGAAGTCTCAGTCAAAATCTCTTAACCGCTGTTCCTTTTCAAGACCTTGCGACTGAAGGCCTTGCTTAACTTTTTAACTTTGGATTCATTTGGTGATAAAGCGACATGAAGTAATCGCGAAGTCTGAAGACGTTTTGATAATTGTTGAGAATTTCTAGTGATTACCCGACTAAGTAGTGGGTCCCTTCTGCATAAAGCTTTATAACATAGTTATCCTGTGACTACTTGACACGAAGGAATCGCTGAGTCTCGTAATACCAAAGGAATATGCTGAACTTGAATGAGACCACGCGACAAAAGGAAAATGTGAAGTCAGGAAGACTTATGGAATATTCATTTGGAGTAACGCGATGAGGCAAATTTATTAAAACACATGCCTTAAGTGGATAGAAAAAGTAACAGTGAAACAGAACAACATGACCTAGGGTTTAATTCTCAACGTTTAACACTTGGAAAGCCTAGGGTTTTTAGGGTTTTATAAATTGAGTTAGGTTTAGACTTGAAGACCTGAAAACTTGACACAGGTAAGGCCACAAAGAACAAGAGATAGCTGACTTGAAACCACCAGATCACAGAGAAAAGGATAGGGAACCAAGAAAACTACCAAAGCAAGAAATACAACCAACAAGATGAAGGCTACAACCTTCTGATAGTTGTTATACACTATATCAAAAGTGAACTGCTGCGATGACACTATTGTCTGATTAGTTCCATGTATGCGCAAATTCTCTTACTCTCTTAAAGAGCTTTATCATATACTGACTTCATCATACTTCTCTTCTATATCTTCCTCTTACATAATAATTTGACACTTGTAACATAACTTTACATTACATACTTATATGTTCATATCCGAATAGGCGCGACCCAAAACAAGACTCTAGTCAGCCCTAAAACATAATACACAATGCTTCCAAACAAGTTGGCTTAAGTGTGTTTACAAAAATACTAATTAAAACATTACAAACATATAATCAGAGGTGCTTAGCCATTACATAACAAAATAACTCATGCTGATCAAAACACTAATCGGCTTTCATGCTTTGTCTTCTAGACTGCTGGTGTACTGATCTGTCTGTAACTTCTCTGTACTATCATGCCATATCATGTGTGTTTGTAATTAGTATGTATACATCCCATAGAACATATATCTAAATGTTCATGCTTTTATTTGATCTCTCACACTGCGCTGATGTGTTGATCGTTGTATATCTTTGTCTACCTTGTTTCCATACTTAGTCATTTTATCTTCTAAGTTATCTTAGATAGAAACTTAATATGACTTTGTTTCCATGATGACAACACAATAATAGTCATATGTCCTCTATGAGTCAACTTTCCAACACAGAAAACCCCGATGGAGATACAAGAAGAGAATTGAAGTGTTGACCGAAGCTAACAAGAGTTAAACACTGAAAAGAACTGAAGTTTAGAAATGAAAAAAGGCTTAGCTAGCAAGAGCTAAAGAAGGATTTAAATGGTTGTTAACATTGTTTTCATTGACAAGTTAAAGCCAAAGATAAGTAAAATATTTAAAGTTATTTTATTACAGTTGTCAAAAAGATATCTACGAGATAAAACAGGAGTAAATCTTTAAAGCAAGATTGGGTAGAATTGTGGATCATGCCAAGAACAAGAAATTCAAGAACTTAGAAACAGTTGAATCATGTCTATAAAGAGACAATATAATTCATCATGAATTAGGGGAGTGAATAGAGAAGACGATGCTGGAGAGAAACTGATGAAGAACAACTTCAATTAGACATGGTCAATCAAGCTAAAGAATAGAGCTAATTCTACTGACACCGAGAAATAGAGCACAACATCACTAAGCAAAAAGAAGTGGAGCAAAGGTATTGAAAAGATACATTGATCATAAAGGTATAATGAGATTACAATAGATCTGAAAATCTACCAGTCTATAGTTGTATATGTGAACAAATCATTTATTGTTTCAATTTAACCATTGGATCATGAAGTCTCTTAACTGAGCAAGACTTAACAATCCTTTATATATTGAGATACATCCCAAAGAGTATCAAAAAGTTTGATCATGAAGATAGCATGAGATGCCAAATACCAATTGGCAATCTATGTTGGGTTTGGTCATAGAAGGTAGCATAGAGATGCTAGATATAAAGTGACAAACTATTCTATTTAAATCCTCTAACAAGGTCACACCTAATAGTGTGTTTGTAACCTTTAACAGGGTTGGCTCTTCATTGAGCTCACTTCAGAAGAGTGAAAAATTTGGGTTATCGGTTCCAAGTGGTTTTTCCCTTAATAGGGTTTCCACTTTAAAAATCCATGTGTCAAATGTGTTTATGATTCATTACTTTAGTGTTTTGCATTACACATAACTAAGTCTGGATTTATCGGTATACACTAAGTCATTTACTATATTTTGGTAAATGAAATACTACTAATCGGTAAATAGTAAGAATAAGGTTTAAAAGTGAACTCCGAGCAGTAGTTATTTGATAAGTTTATTTCAAGGCATTCATCTTGTAGGACTGAAGATAACTAGAGGCTTAATATTGTGGTACTAAGTTTTTGGGTTTATTTATTGGAATATTTTTTAGGCCACTGATTCACCCCCCCCCCCCCCCCCCCNTTCCCCCCCCCCCCCCCCTCTCAGTTATTCTAACAGAGATATTGGTATGGGACATATGTGAAAGGTTTGGAGCATTATTGGAAATGGAAGGAACATTAGAATAATAAAATGATACATTATTTTAAGTAGGAATGGATGGTAGTTGGGAAATACATGTAACACTTTTAGGATAATAAATTTTAGGATTAGGAATACTTCCAAGACTAACATGTATAGGATCAGTGATTGAAATGGATGTAGTCATGAGAGGTGGAGTGTATGTAGGAACACTAGGTAATGAAGTAGGAATAGAAATAGAAGTCTCAACACCATTGTTAGGCTGAGATAGATGAAGGTATTGAGAACAATATTTGATAGGTTTAACATTGTTATCTATAAGATGGGAAATAGTATGCAATAATTTAACACCATTCTCATCATTGTGAATCAACTTCCTCAAACCTTCTACTAAAGAAATGGATTCCATATTAGAATTATCTTGACCTAACCATTGCTCAAATATTTCCAAATCATGGTAATGTTTTTGCACTTGGGTAGGAGGCATTATTACGATCTCATCGTCATTGCAAGAAGAGTAGGAAGTTGGATTTTCAATTATAGTAGGAATGTCATTAGTAGGCATGTTTATATGATCAACATTCCTAGGAAACATAGAGGACTCGAGATCAAAATAACCCATAAGTCTAGGAATTCTTCTCAATGTAATACTATATGTGGGACTCAAGGTTATGAAAATCATGCACAAGAAAAGGAAAGAGAGATATATCTAAAATAAATCTAGAATAAATATGCAAACACTCATCAAATTTTTGTAACATGAATTAAATTCGGTATAATTGCACATCAAACCTAATGAATAACACATATAACTATCAAATCAAAAGTGGAAATGTTATGAGTCGGGTTCACAAAAAGGTACAATAACACAAATGTCCGATGATGGAAAATAAGGAATATGTGTAGAGGGATATATAAGGGAGTTTGATCTAATTTTCCTATTGTACATTAAGAAGGAAAGATAACCCAAAAGGATTAGAAGGATCTAAGAACTAAATATGTATCTAGATTCCTTCACTAATATGGAAAATTTATAGAAGGATATGAGAATTAGGTGAAAATGGGGGAAATAACTAACTTTTTGTGCACACAAACTAACAAAAAATAGAAACCTTTGTACATGTGCCAAAAATAGAAACTAGAAGATGCCACTAACATGGGATTTAAATTTGATGTTGTTTTGTAGGGAAGAGGTCGTCTGGGGCATCTTGTTCCTAGGAGGAGGTCACCTAGGCCATCCTATTCTTGACACTTTTAGTTGAACTTAGTTACAGACTATTTGTTGGGTCTTGAACTTTATAGATCTAAATCAATGTGAATGCCACCTATTCTTAAACATTGGAAAAGTGTTGTGTAGAAAGGGGTTTGCCTTCGTAGAACACTATTTGAGGAATCAACCTTCAAATAGAAATTAAATTGCACGAAAGGAAAGCTAGTAAATGTAAAGTAAATATTATATTTACTTTTTAAATGCATACACCTCCATAAATTGATATTGAGACCGTGATATATTTGAAGATACTTGTATGTTTCTTGAATGTAGTTGTATTCTATATTTGAATCTTGAATTGTAAATAATAATCAAGGATGTCTTTCACAATTGCACATATCCATGAATACTCTTCAAATATATTCAATGTTTTTATGTTTGATTGACTCTTTCCTTAAAGAATGGATGTATGGATGGATGAATGAATATATATGGAAAAATGATCTCCTTGCTTTATTGAGGTCTACTCTAATTGATCATCATGGGAGAGAATATTTATACTATGGATAATATTGCCTTCAAATATAATTTTTATTCTTGAAAAATGCTTGAAGTTTTGATCTTGAATGTTTGGATGCAAAGTTTTAGGAGAGCACTTGAAATATTGATCATGGTTCATGTTCAAATGAGGAGATGTAGGTTTATTTTATGCCTCTTACAACATTTTGGAGCTCAAAACTCAAAGGAGGATAATGGGAATCTGGAAATCTCACTAAACCAATGAGACATACCCCCTATTAAAATTTTGAGGAAAAAACCCATGAAGAGGTCAGCTTGGGTAACCTCTTCCCACCAAAAGTTAATAAAATTTAAATTGGGAGTCGGAAAGGTACCTAATCTCGATAAATATTGAAAACACAAAAATGGTGCCTAATTGAGCATCTAAATATAGGTGATTTAAGTTTAGGATGATACAAAGATGAATGAAGATATGATTGTTTAAAGGAATCCTTCTTGTTATATTCTTGTTCTATTTTTGTGGATCCTATTTTAGATTCCAAATTTTTGTTTCATGATGTGCACTATTGGATTTTCAAAATGGAAACATAGAGCTCTTGATTACTCCAAATGAGTAGCGCATTAATGATTTCCAAGCTTACTTGTTGGTTGTGTATGAAACCTCTAGTTTTATTGCTAATGAAGTGAAATTTTTTTTATATAACATTCAATTCTATGAAATCCTATTGTAGATGTTTCCCATCTATTCGGGTGGTGCCTTAGTTTAAATTTAAAAT
>MU226071.1:1563916-1583530 GCA_018584345.1 Thuja plicata | reverse complement strand
CAGCCTCCTTCTTAGACTGTCAATAGGCTTTAGGTAAGACCAATGCTACTATCATGAGTCAACCTTTTTGGTAATCTGTTAGGATATACCTCAATTATAGAAGACGGTTAAGTCCTGCTCTGTTAAGCGACTTAATGCTTCAATGGTTAAACTGAAACACAATGACTTATTTCTAATGCAACTTGAATTGTAGATATTCAGATCTATTTACTTATAATACCTCTCTTATCAATGTATCAATTTAGTTCCTTTGTACTTCAAAATTTCTACTCTGTGATGTTGTGCTTCATTGTTCGTCGGTGTCTGCAGAATTTTTTAGCTCTCCCTTAGCTTGATTGATCAGGACAGTATAAAGTTTAACCTTCACCAGTTTCTCTTCAGCATCTTCTTTCAATTCACTCCCCTATGTATCTAATTGCTTACAAAAATGAATTATGCTTGTCTCTTATATAGACATGATATCCCTTAATTTTTGGTTCTTGATTCTTGATTCTTGGCATAAAAAGCAATCTAGCCAAATTGATTTATGGCTTTAAATCCTAATTTATCTCGTAGTTATCTTCTTGCTAGCTGTATAAATCATCTTTAAATCACTTACCTAACTATGGTCGAATAAAACAACCAGTTAAGTCTATCCTTAAGCTCTGCCAGCTAGATATTTTGTCATTTTCTGATCTCTCTATTCTGTCGGTCAATTATGTAGTTTGTCACCAGTGACAACTGCCAGTTCCATCAGTGCAACTTTAGTTAGCTTTGGGATCTCCATCCGTCAGGCATTATTGGATCTTTCTCGTCGGGCAACACTATTTTCAGATCGTCGGGCATCCTGTGATTCTTCTTTGTCGGGCAACACTGTATTCTGCTAGTCGGGCATCACTGTGACTTTATCTCTGTCGTTACTAATGGTGTGCACTCTGCCGATGTGGTTTGTCACTTAGTGAATACTTGAATTTTATGCTTTGTTGAAATCATAACCTCTGTTCCATTGATTCTCTGAATTCTTTGGCATTATGTGTATGACCGGACAGATGATATCAAGTTGACATCAATGACAATACAAACCATTAACTGATTTAATGTCTTGCATCATCTTCAACTTAACATTATCAAACATTCAGTCAGTTACATGTCATTAGTTAAAATCTAGTTAAAGGTAGCTAATCAAAGTATGACATGTGTCAAATTCTGGTGGTTTCTAGGAGAAAATGTAGAAAATGGAGAATTTCAAAGGGATAAATGCACAGAGTTTCAAAAGATAAATCAATTTAAAAAGTCATAGTTTATGCATAAAAAATCAAAGGGAAAATAAATTTGATTGGCACAAATATGATTTAAAATAAAAAAGGATTAAAATATTAAGCAAACATTAGGGAATTATCCTTTTTCCTATAGTTTTGTGCAATATTTTATTTCAAAGACTTGAAAATCTGCATTCTCGGAGGATTTTAAACAGGTAAATGAGATCAAATTTTGAAAGCAAATGATCATATCTAGAGGATATTTACAAAGGATAAAATTAGATTTGCACAGAATGAGACAAAATGAAATATATTCTAGTGCAAATCTTAAAAATGAATCATTCACGGAATGGTTTTACAGAGGATGAAAATCAGATTTTAGGGGCAAATAAGATCAGATTCTTAAGAGAATGAAATCAGATTGGATTTTCTTAGAACTTGAAAATTAGATGTTTGCAAAGAGAAGCATTCATGGAGGAATATTTTCATAATGAAATAATATATTTTCAGTGGATAAGATGAGACTTTGAAAAGGAAAATGAAATCATATTTTAAAACCACCGATGGAGACAAGATTATATTTCAAGTAAGATCATATTTCTTTGGGAAAAGAGGGGTAAGTGCAGATCAGTTTTTTAGAAAAGGATAGGTGTGAAACAAGCATGATTTATAGGGTTTATTTCTCTTATTTATTCCTTTATTTTCTTAGTTTTAGGGGTTCATGTCTTCTACTCTATTTTGGAGAGGTTTTTTTACTGTGTTCAGCTCCTCTGCCAAAAGTTTCAGAGTAGGTTCCAAATATTGTATCTTCTGTAATATTTTCCTCTTCTATACATACTAGTTGTTCTATTATCTTTTTTCTTCTGGGAAGAACTCCATTGTAACATCAAGTTTATGAATGAATCTCAGCATTATTGTTTATGATATCAAGTTGTCTCCATTTTGTTCTAAATCATATAAGCTAGGGCATCAAGGGTGTTTTAGTTTTGTTTGTTGTTGATCAACAATAAAGTTATTCAAGGAATGATTGTGATTTAAGATCTGTATTCAAATTTGTATGAGTTGGAATATCAAGGGTATTGCCAATATTTTCTTTTTGGTTGATGTTGGTTATGTACTGTATATTCCAAGTTCTCTTCCAATGGTAGGGTTAAATTCTTTGAGTAGAAAGTTGCATATTTGAAATACACAGGTGGATTCATAAGAAGAACTTGATTGATAGGGTTTGTCTTATGTAAGGCATATAGACATATCAGATTGTGTTTTTGTCCTTTGTTCATAATCTCTTTTCAATGTTATGTTTGACTCTGTTGCCCATTGGATAAGGCACTAGTCTATGTAAGATTTGGGATATTTCAGATACTCATCATCAAAATATAATTGAAAAAATCATTTCCTTTTCATGTTGTTAGAAGTTAGAATTGCTCTAGTTTTTAGACTTACTATATGAATGCATACTATTGTATAAGACTTGATAAAACATTGAGGTATTTGTTACCTAAAATTCTGAAAACTATTCCACAGTTATATATCTACAAGCTTGTATTTGTCACAAAGAAGTGATATGTGTGCAGATTAGGCAATACCCCCTAAGTGATGTGGAGATCGAAGAAGAAGAAGGATGAATTAATCCTCATCAATTAGACTTTATCTTTCCTAAATCAGGAGTTGGGAGTTATAGAGTTGATTAGTTATTAATCTGTTCTGATCCTGCAAGAAAAATCCCTAACAAATTGGTGAATCTACTGGGGAAAAAGAAGCAAAAGTGATTAGTAGGTATAAGTGAGTTGTAGCCTTGCCTTGCTAAGTCAATCCCAGAGTCTGGTTATAGAGTCATTGTTTGTAAATTTATATTCCTCAATTTTTTTGTAAAGTTAGTCAAGTTTGTTCTGTATTTCATTGCAAATTGTCTGAAATTCCAAGTTCTTGAAGAAATACCTATACAATCTCACATATGGTGAGTGGAGACTCTGAGTTCTCTAATTTTCACCAATGTGCATGTTTTAAAAAAAAAAAACTACAAAGAAAAGGTAGACTTGTAGTGATAGAGGCAGCAGATATTTGAGCTCTTACAACTGAGAATATAGTCAAGAGAGGATTTCATATGAGGACCTATCATAAGGGGATGTGTTGAGAGTTTTCTGATTTGAAGAAGGTCAATGTTGGGAAAGAGATCTGAACTAATAAAAATCTTTTCCTCTACAAAGAGGTGGCATCTCTACTAAGTTTTGAAGGTGATTTAGAGGTGACTTCAAATCAAATAGTTCACAACATCTTCATCATGTTCCAAGTATTTTAATTTTCATTGGATAAGTTCTTTTGTTCCATGAAAATCAGTTTTAAATCTTTTCCCTATTAAGTGGTCAGCACTAATTGAGAGGGAAGAGAGAGGCAATTTATAATTATCCAGCCTACTAAGATTTCACAACTATTTAGGGGTAGGTTGTGTGGGGATATATATTTTGAAGGTATCCCTGGATACCCAAATCCTATTCCATTAGCAGTCATGGATTTCTTTCCTAAATTCACTGGCATGGGTGAGCAATCAGCTAAGAAGCATATAAACAAGTTTTCTGACTTAATATATGATCATAGCATCACACATGAGGATGTATTAATGACCCTTTTTGCAATATCTCTAGTTGAGGGTGCTATGGATTGGTTTAAGGAATTACCCCATGGTTCAATAGGGTATATGGCTGCACTATAAGATTTTTTTGTTGAGCAACATGGTGATATGGATCACACGGATTATCATGACATCTCCGAATCTGGAGACTCTTTATTAGAACTTGAACTTGTTCATGCAAAAATAGAAGTGTTAAGACAAAAGTTTCAAGAAAGGGTTGTTTTGACATTACAAGAAAATATGAGCAGAGAGGAGGGTGAATCCCAAGATGAATTTTACATAAGGTTTTCTGCTCATATTAAGGAGTATAGTATCACTTTCTGTCCTTAGCAATTGTTTCGGTTGATTTGTTTGTTAATTTTTGTTTTCCTGATTCAGTTAATTTTCCAATCTCTCATAGGGTTGAATATATTCAGCATGCTATGAATTGGATGGAACATGTTGAAAATATTTCATCTAAAGTCATACCTGAGGTTGAATCTAGTGATATTGAATCTAAAAATTCTAAACATGTTGAATATGAATCTAGTTATGCTGATGAGACTGAGTTTAGTGATATTGAATCCAGCTATTATGAAGATGATGTTAGTTTACTTTGGCTAAAAGTGTTGATTATGATGTTGACAAAGAATTATGTGAGAAGCAAGACGATGAAGATGAATGTATAGATAGAAATGTTCCTTTTGAGTTTGTAGACTATTCTTTTTCTCAGCATAACAATGCAGATTTCTTGTTTTAGTTTAAAGAAATTATGTGTGGACAGCAAGATGATATTTATGATGCAGATGTAAGTTTCTGTAGTGATTTATTTGCACAAGATGGTATGGTCCAAGAGGTATCACTCCATGTTTCCAATGAGGAAGAAATTTGCAGCATCAAGCAAGAAGCCAGTGAGGGTAAACAAGGATTCCAATGCTTGATAAGAAATGAACAAATCTCAGAACTTTTAGTTGCTGATTTTCAGAGGTATGCATCTACAAATGATTCTAAAACTTCATGCCCCATGGATATAAGTTTTAATAATGCTGACTTTGTTGAGGGTGTAAAACATGATAATGAAAATGTTGATTGTGAGAGTGTATTAGTGATGAGTATGAATGATGACAATTGTTCACTTCATAGTGAAAAAATTTCAGAATTTTTGTCTTATGAGTATCTCAGATATTCAGGAAGGGATAGATCTGAACTATCATGCCCAATACACATTGAGTTTTATAAAGAATATGAGTTAGTAGATTCTGATTTTGACATGTGTGTAACTGATTCTCCTTGTACTCCTATGTCACTAGGCTACAACAAAATTGAATATGAACTTGCAGATAATGAGAGTATTAGTATTTGTTCTGATTTAAAAGATGAATAAACTCCAAATATGATGTTGAGTATTGAATGGGATAATTGTGTTGATAATGAATCTTTTTCAGATTCTAAATCTTTCATTGAAATATTTCATGATGAACTTTTAGTTACTCAACATATGTAGTTTCCTGATAAATGTGTTGATATGTATCCTCCCTCAAAAGAACAAGATGATGGTTTATATAAAGATGATAATGCATATGGATATGAGAGATTTTCTGATGTTATGTATGATGAGTATGAAGTTTCTTGTGTTGGTGTACATTCAGATTTTGACAAGATTAGTGTCAGTGATTCTTGTTTTAGCCATGATGTGGAAGAAAGAGACAAATCTGAATGTGTGTTTTCAGTTTTACAAGTGATTAAAAATCCATTGATTACCAATACTTATTTTTAAGATGTTGATAGAGCTTGTGGTCAGCAGGATACCCCTGATTTTATGTAATCAAATTCTTGTTTTGACACATTCTATTTTAGTTTGCAAAATACTGATGTAAAAGAACTATGTTTTGTGGTGCAAACTAATGATTAGAATATGAATGTTTTCAACCCTGAGAATGAGTTAGAATGTTTCATCTTTCAAAAATTCAATAGTAATGAAGAGTGTGATGTTGTACATAATGTCATACAATGATCAACATTCATAGTGTTTCGGTGATTTTGTTTTACCAAGTGATGGTGAGTTTGTTGATCGTCTCTTCTTTGATATGTTGAAGGTGAATGACAGTGTTTTTGATCAGACACATGCAAGTGATAAGTTCATATTACCTCTGATTTATGAAGATGAAAACTAGGTGTATGATAGAGGTAAGAGATTATTTTAGTTTTGGGGCTTTGGGCCTCTTGTAAATAATGTGCATATTGTATAGTCACTTTCCCTTTAGTTGTGTGGTGTGTTTTCTTTCAATAAAGGGTTCCTATTTTTGAAAAGAGAAAGGAGAAATAGAGAACAGAATATGAAAGTTTGATTTATTTTTTGAATGGTCTGTTGTACCATGAGATTCTAAAGTTCTTTGCATGCCTACATGGGGCATGCATCCTCTATCATAGCAACTATTGGTACTCAAAAATACAACAACGGTTGTTGAGTACCTTGTTAATGCTTTGCATTTTGACCCCCTATAAATGCTTTTTGTGCCTATTTGCTCAGATAAATTTTTAAGGTTTATCATGCATGTCAGGTGTTTATCACTCTTATTTTGACATATGAAGACATCCCAAGTTGACAGATTCAAGTTTCAAGTTATTTGATGTCTTGTTTTGAGCACTTGTCTATTTCTGCATTTGTTGCCTAAGTGTCACTTGGTTGTAATAGGCACAGTTTGCATTTGAATAACTTTCATCCTTTTGTGTTTCATAAGCCGCAACTTTGGGAATTTTTAACATGTATATCACAAAGCCTATGTTTCAAAACCAAATTCATTTCAAGTCAATTTGATAGGTTTTTGGATCCCCCAAAGTTGGTTATGCAGAACTGTCTAGTTTCTTTGTTTTGCCCAGAATGCTAAATAGCCTACTTTGAGGTCCTGCAAATGGTATCCCAGTTCAAGATTTTGATGAATTGATTTTTCCCCTGCATTGAAAACCTAAAAGTGTACCTTCTAGAATATTTTTAGACTCGGACCAATCCAGTTGTCCACTTTGCCTAGTTGATTCCAAATCTAATTTCTACATTTTTCACTGAGTTTGAGTTAACAAAGTTGTAAAGTGTTGACTTTGCATATGTGTGTCGGTTGATCATTCAACCATCAGATCAAGTTAGTTGAGGATTCATCTTCCTTGTGTGAAAATGAATCCATGTTCAGAGGTTCATACTCTAAGGGTTTCTTTTGTTAGGTTTTTGGAATCAGAACCTAAAGAAATTTATTCAGACTGACATTGTTGACATTATTGATCACAGGATACTTATTTTTAGAGGGTTATAGTTTTATGTCAGATAGTTGTTTTCAAGAACTGATTATGGCACCATACTCTTTGCATGTAAATGTACTGCCTAAACCGGTGGTTAAGTCTCAGAGCATATTTTGGTATTCTTACAAGGGCTAATCTGAATGAGGTTTATGTTGTTTTGACATTTTCACTTACACTAGTATTCTGGAATTGCTAAGTTTGATCAGTTGCTCCTTGCACATGAAGTTAAATCTAACGAAGCCCTTTTGCATGCATACTCAATATGTGATAAATAATTGTTATTCTAGGTGACAACTCTTGAGGATTTGATCCAATATCTTTCAAAATAGCATTCTGGGCAAGGTTTGCATGTGTATGAATACTTCAAATTGTAGAATGAATAAACTAGCTCACTTTACACATTATTATCTTGTGACCCTAATATTTTCATGCCAATCCCTTTTGCACATGTTTTCATTTGTTTTAAATGAGCATAGTTCTTAGATTTCATGATTCCAGAGGGATTTTTTATTAGATTTTAATGCCTGTTCCTGAGGCCATTTTCTATTTGTTGGACAAGTTTGCAATGGTATATGTGTTTGTTCCAAGCGATCTCTAGTTCAGTGTTTTCTGGTCCAAATTGCATAATCAATCTTTGTCAAAAAGAAAGTGGCTTTCAATAAGTGAAAATCATTGAGCCAACATTCCAGGGACCTGTTATTTATTTTTGAGATCCAATACTCAGCTTATGGGGTCGTAAAAGTACATTATTATTTTAAATCTTTATGTTTTAAATGATAATATTGCGGGTGTATGAGATGCTGCAAGTAGCATGTCAAAAGCAATGTCTCGTGGATGGAAATTTTGTAGAATGAATTTATTAAAGGAGTGCCTACGCCAAGCATACAAGAAGACATATAGAATGAAGTATTGCAAATTCTTTGGCGGGTGTAAAACCAAGTTTAAATAAATGAAGAACTTAGAGCAGCATAGAATACTAATTTCAAAACAAAGACTCCCAACCAATGAAATTTGGCACATGTAATATCTTCTTGCAAAATAAATGAGGTGGAAAGATTTGTTAAAAAACATTAAAAAAAATGTAAAGAAAGATTGCACAATTCTTTGGAATCTTGTGCAGGGTAATGGGGAGACATTCACAATCAATAAAAAAGATCAATGGTATAAGTGGTTGCATAGTTGGCTAAAGATGGAGGAGCATATTTTAAAACATTAAAGCAAATGCAATGTGGAAGATGCAGCTTTGAAGTCTGTGCAATAACCATAGGAAATTAAAGAAATAGCTGGAGGATTATGCAAGGCAAGAAGAATGTTGTGCAACATTGAAATGAGGAGATACTTTCAAAGTTATTAGCAAATTGCAATTGGAAAATGCAATACCTAACAACCTGCATAGGAGAATAAGTATAGAGGGAGTAATTTAAAAACTTTAAACAAAGCAATGACTTAGTAAATGCAAGTGTAAGCCAGCATATACCCTATGCAGCCAATTGGAGGAGATCCCAAATAGCATATGGAGGAGTGATTAAAACTTTTCAAAAGAATTTGAGAAAGGGAAAACCACGCATGAACATTGGGGAGCCTGTGTAATATGACAAGAGGCTATGCTGAAATATAAGGAAGTTTTGTTGGTCTACGCAGCAACCAAACATATAGCCTACGCTGCATAAGGTAAAGAGCTGCCAACACATAAAAAAAGGAAAGCCGAGCTTGCACAATATGTGTGCAAGAGAACTACAAATTGCACAATAGGCCAAGTGCACTGGGAAATGCACAAAGGGTTGTGTAGGAGTTTATTAAAGGAGCTGCCAGCATGTATAAAGAAAACCAAAAAAAAAAAACATTCTACAGCATAGACCTCACGCGCAGTAAGAAGGAGTTTAAAACATTATCATTGCAAATAGCTATTTACAAATGAAAGCCAATGGAGGCTCACACTGATAAAGGGGGTAAAGTTTGTATAAACATTTCAAACTACATTCATACCAAATGAAACTCCAGCATCGTGCGCAATACAGTAAGGAAGAAATTTTAAACATTTTTAAAAAAACACTCCAAAGCAATTACCAAATGACAAAATTTATGACCATGAAGACCACCACAATTTGCATGGAAAGAAGCCCACGTTGTAATGAACAACAAGGACTTGCACAAGGTAAAGATTTGAAAAGCTTTAAAACAATGAAAATCATATATCCCACATGCATGGGAAATGGGAATTTTAATATTTTTTATATGAAAACACTTGGATAGTAAAATAAGTAAAGAGCCAAGAAGCCTCTTGGTGGGCCCCTTGGCTAGAAGTATGCATGCACGGTGGGCCCCATTATTTTGGGTGCAAAGTGTGAAATGTTTTAAAACTAAAAGGATATTAGTCCCACATTGCTCCCAGAGGAAAAAATTGAGATGTTTATAAGGAAGAAGACAAACATAATGAAATGTGAAGCAGAGCAGGAGGCTCTCTTCATGTGGCGATGATGACAGGTGGCTTGGCGGACATGTAGCAAGTGGTCGCGCAGTCGGGAGATGCTAGTAGTCAGAGGAGATAACCTCTGAGATCATGCGACTAACTACCAAGTTGACTGTCGGGCACAGTTATGAAGTCATGAAAGGATTGTAGTTAGCCACCAAAGATTCAGAGATCACATGACTAACCGCCAAGTTGACCATGCATGTAGTCATGAAAGGATTGCAGTTAACCACCAGGGCTTCTGAGACTTAGAGACTATGCAGTTGCACAGTCATGAAAGAAAACAATAGTTAGAAGATGGCACCCAAGATTGAGCGACTGGAGGCTAGTTAACCGGGTCACACAGTCGCCAGATGAAAAATGCTAAGTCTTTAACCTTGCGAGATTCAACGACCACCGTCAAATCAGGATGGAGATCAAGGGCCTGCATTTAATCTCCAAGTAAACCTAGAGTTAATAAATTCTTATAAAGAATCAAAGACTACACTATGCAAGATAACCATGGTTAAGGTATGGTTAAGGGCATGGTCAAGTTAAAATCTCTTAGAGACTTAGAGACTAAAGGTAATTTCCAAGTCTCTAAAAGAAACCATGATTAAGAAAATTTCTCAAAGACTTAGAGACTAAGTGGTCTCCAAGTCTCCAAGGTGAACCGAGGTTAAGGAGGAGTTAAATGATAGTTAAAGGCAGCTAATCAAAGTATGACATGTGTCTAATTCTGGTGGTTTCTGGGACAAAATGCAGAAAATGGAGAATTTCAAAGGGATAAAATACACAGAGTTTCAAAAGATAAATCAATTTAAAAATTCATAGTTTGAGCATAAAAAATCAAAGGGAAAATAAATCTGATTGGCACAAATATGATTTAAAATACAAAAGGATTAAAATATTAAGCAAACATTAGGGCATTATCCTTTTTCATAAAGTTTTGTGCAATATTTTATTTCAAAGACTTGAAAATCTACATTCCCAGAGGATTTTAAACAGGTAAATGAGATTAGATTTTGAAAGCAAATGATCAGATCTAGAGGATATTTACAGAGGATAAAATCAGATTTGCACAGAATGAGACAAAATGAAATATATTTTATTGCAAATCTTGAAAATGAAGCATTCACGGAATGGTTTTACAAAGGATAAAAATCAGATTTTAGGGGCAAATAAGATCAGATTCTTAAGAGAATGAAATCAAATTAGATTTTCTCAAAACTTGAAAATCAGATGTTTGCAAAGAGAAGCATTTACGGAAGAATATTTTCAGAATGAAATCAGATATTTTCAGTGGATAAGATCATACTTTGAAAAGGCAAATGAAATCGTATTTTAAAACCACTGATGGAGACCAGATTATATTTTATGTAAGAACATATTTCTTTGGGAAAAGAGGGGTAAGTGCAGATCAGTTTTTTAGAAAAGGATAGGTGTGAAACAAGCATGATTTCTAGGGTTTCTTTCTCTTATTTATTCCCTTATTTTCTCTATTTTAGGGGTTCATGTCTTCTGCTCTGTTTTGGAGAGGTTTTTTTACTGTGTTTAGCTCCTCTGCCAAAAGTTTCAGAGTAGGTTCCAAATATTGTATCTTCTATAATATTTTCCTCTTCTATGCATACTAGTTGTTCTGTTATCTTTTTGCTTTTGGGAAGAACTCCATTGTAATAAAAAATTTATGAATGACTCTCAACATTGTACTTTATGATATCAAGTTGTCTCCATTTTGTTATGAATCATATAAGCTAGGGCATAAAGGGTGTTTTTGTTTTGTCTGTTGTTGATCAGAAATAGAATTATTCAAGGAATGACTATGATTTAATATTTGTATTCAAATTTGTATGAGTTAGAATATCAAGGGTATTTCCAATCTTGTCTTTCTAGTGGATGTTGGTTATGTTTTGTCTATTCCAAGGTCTCTTCCAAGGGGAGGGTTAAGTTCTTTGAGTAGAAAGTTGCATATTTGAAATACACGGGTGGATTCATAAGAAGAACTTGATTGATAGGGTTTTTCTTATGTAAGGCATATAGACATATCAGACTATGTTGTTTTCCTTTTTTCATAATCTCTTTGAAATGTTATGTTTGACTATGTTTCCCATTGGATAAGGCATTAATCTATGCTAGATTTGGGATATTTTAGAGATCCATCATCAAAACATAATTGAAAAAATCATTTCCTTTTCATGTTGTTAGAAGTTAGAATTGCTCTAGTTTTCAGACTTACTATATGAAAGTAGAATATTGCATAAGACTTGATAAAAAAAAATTGAGGTATTTGTTACCTAAAGTTCTGAAAACTATTACACAGTTATATATTTGCAAGCTTGTATTTGTCACAAAGAAGTCATATGTGTGTAGATTAGGCAATACCCGCCTGAGTGATGTGGAGCTCAAGGAAGAAAGAGGAATTAATAGTCATTAATTAGACTTTATCTTGCGTGAATCAGGAGTTGGGAGTTATAGAGTTTATTATTTATTAATCTATTCTGATCCTGCAAGAAAAATCCCTAACAAAAAGAAAAAATACCACTTTTGAACATTGGGGATCCCTTGGTGACGAGTATATGGAATCAAACATCCTATTATGGCTCTACAAAGATGGAGAAGATGAACCTATGAAAATACCTAAAGGAAAGTATTATAAGGCCACTCCCATTATGGAAAGTATGGGATATCATGGAATAGGTCTTGGTGTAGAAGAAAAAGATATGAAGGAGCCAATCAAAGCAACTAGCTACACTTGTGGTAAGGATTATGCTCCCTATAAAGAAAGGTGCCCTCAACCAATGCATGTGAGGTTTCTTCTGATTCAGAACCTGAGGAGGAATTATATGAAGTACCATTTGAGTATATTGAGAGTGAGCTCCTCGATACTGACTATGTCCTTACTATCACCGAAGTTGACCTTTCATCTACTAGCCTCCCACTCAAACACCCTAAACTCATTGATTGGGACCAACAATATGCACTATCGGCTTTGGATATATGTGATTTGGATGAGATAGTATTAGCCCTCTTCGTCCTAAGAGATCTCTAAGACAAGAAACACAAAATCCATTACTATGATCAAGCCCACTTTGGTATCCAAGTCAACTCTCTTAGTCAAAAAATGAAGAAAAAAATCTAAAAAGACAATAAAACATCCCCTAGTGAAAAACTTTCTAAGGCACCTTCATATGAAGAAAAAGATAAAATAAAGGATGTATCTTCTAGTGAAAACCTTTCTGAGGTGCTATAAGAGGGAGAAGTTGATTTTCCCTTCAAGTGTTTACCACTAGAGAAGTTGTCTATCCTTATTGAAGGTACCATGGAAGTAAATCTTGGAATAGTTGAGAACCCTAAGATCACGTTCATGGCACCATCTCTTAATGAGAAAGAAAAGAAAGACATGATTGAATTTCTCCATAAGGCACAAACCTAATTCACATAGACTTATAAAGATATGTCTAGACTGGACCCTGATCTAGTCGTACACAACCTTGTAGTAGATCCTAAAGTCAAACCAGTCAAATAGAAATTGTGCAAGATGCATCTAGGGTTGGCTTTATTATTCAAAGAAGAGTTATAGAAAAATGTTGGATGCTCAATTCATTAGACCCATAGACTATCCTAAATGTGTCTACAATTTTACCAATAGAAAAAGTTGATGGGGGCATCTACATTTGTTCAAATTTTAGAGACTTAAACTTAGCATGTCCCAAGGATGATTTTCCACTACCCAACATAGACATCATAGTGGATTTGATGGAATGACATGAAATTTTATCACTTATGGATGGATTTTATGGATACAATAATATTAGAATTGCAGTAGAGGATCAACACAAGACCATGTTCACTACACCTAGGGGTACTTTCTGCTACGAAGTCATGCCCTTTGGACTCAAGAATGTTGGAGAAACTTATCAGCGTGCTATGAAAACCATCTTCCATGACCTCCTACATCATATCATGGAAAATTATTTGGATGAGATCCTAGGAAAATTGAAGACAAGAGAATTACATATCGTCATCCTCAAAATAATCTTTGACAGGCTAGAGAAATACAAGGTTCAGGTAAATCCTAAGAAATGTATCTTTGGAGTACAATTAAGAAAGTTGTTAGGATACATTGTATCCTTCATAGGAATTTAGGTTGACCAAAAGAAATTGAAATCCATCCTAGAGATGGAGATGCCACCTCTTACAAAGTTGAAACTTCACAACCTACAAGGAAGACTTCAGTCCATCTGCATATTTGTGTCACAACTAGCTGACAAAGTTCATCCTTTTTCGCGCCTCTTTAGAAAAGATACAAATTTCCTATGGGATTTCTTATGTTAGAGATCATTCAAAAAGATCAAGCATTACCTATCTAATCCACCAGTGTTAGTCCCACCTTTTCCAAGCTGACCTTTGATTATATACATCTTCGCCACTACCATTGCATTGGGTTCTCTCCTGGCATAGCTAAATGATAATGGAAAAGAACGAGGAGTGTACTATCTGAGCATAACACTAGTTGAATATAAGTTGAACTACACCTCCATTAAGAGATCACGCTTGGCTATTATCTTCTATACATAAAATATATTCCATTACATGCTTAATCAAAAAACTCAACTCTTTGCAAAGATTGATCCAGTAAAGTACCTATTATCTAAACCCACTCTTACTATTCATGTTGTTAAGTGGGTCACGATCCTAAGTGAACTTGACATCATGCATGTAGATAGGAAACATATCAAAGGACAAGTGATCATGGATAAACTAGCTAAATCTCCCATTCTGGGGGGGTCATCCTATAGTGGCATATTTTCCAGATGAATCTATCATGCTTGTCATCTTGAGTATACAATGGGAACTCTATTTTGATGGATCTTATACACAGAGAGGATTGGGGATAGGAATCTTGTTTGTGACACCACAAAGGGACCTTATCCCTAAATCTTACAAATTTACATTCACATCCACAATTAACATTGGAGAATGTGAGGCCTTGGTAACAAGTCTTCGCTTATCGGTTCAATGGAAAATCACTAGTCTTCTTGTCTTTGGTGACTCTCACTTGGTTATCAAGAAGATTAATGATGAATATTAGAAAAAGGATGACAAGATGCTCCCCTGTCAAAAATTGATCGAGGATCTAAGACAAGACTTTACAAAGATGATATTTCAATAGATCCCTATAACAAAAAACAAAGTTGCAGAAGTCATGGCCACAATTGGGTCATTGATCTCTATGCCAAAAAAAAGTCACAAGTGTGAATTTCTTGTCAAGGTCCTTATTTCCCTGCATATGACATGTTGGAATATGAAATTATGTGTGATATTAATGGTCTTAATTCTCCTTGGTACCAAGAGATTTATTCTTACCTCCGCGATAATATCATTCTACTCCACCTTACACCTAACCAAAGAAAGACCTTCATTCATGGCACTTCCCGCTACACATCCTTGGTGATACCCTTTTCTAAAAAAATTTTGATGGAACTATCCTTAGGTATCTTGACTTATAAGAAGCTAAAATAATGTTAGAAGAGGTTCATCAAGGAATTTGTGGGGCTCACTCCAGTGGATTCACTCTTTCAAAGAATTTTTTGTAAACATGTTACTATTGGTCGACCATGGAGCATGATGCCTATCACTATGTGAAGAAATGTGTGCCTTGTCAGTGGTATGGATATTTGATACATTAACCCTCCTAATTCCTCCATCCCACCATCACACCTTGGGATTTATCCCATTGGGGACTTGACCTTGTTGGCCATATATTTCCAAATTCCTCCAATAGCCACAAATGCATCATTACCACCACAAAGTACTTCACTAAATGGGTTGAGGTCATTCCTCTTACTTACACCACTAGAAATAATATTTAAAAGTTTATTTTAAACTACCTTATATTTCGCTATGGAATTCCTTGAGACATTATCGCTGAGAACGGGACCCCTTTCAAAAACAAGGATGTCACATAGATCTGTAAGAAGTTTGGCATTACCCGTTACTGTTCCTCCAAGTACCTCCCACAAGTTAATGGTCAAGAAGATGCTACAAATAAAATTATTCTAAAATCCTCAAGAAAAACGTCGATGGCATTGGTCATGGTTGACACCTCCAGTTGAATCCTTCCCTCTGGGCCTACCACACTTACATCCGCACTCCCACTAGAGCCACTCTATTTTCCCTTGTGTATGGTATTAAGGTTTTCCTTTCCATTGAAAGTGATCTCCCTTCCCTTAGAATCTCTTTGAAGAATCTGATGTCTAAAGAATAATACCGTATTTCTCACTTACAAGAGCTTGAACTCCTTGATGAGAGATGCCTCAATGCCCTAAATCACCTTCGTGTGTATCAAAATAATATGTGCTTACAATTCAATAAGAATATCAAATCCCATGAGTTTGAATTTGGTGATCTCATCATGTAGCACAACATGAAGAACCTCCAGAATTGGGAAAAGAAAGGAAAGTTTGAGCCTAACTGGTTGGGATTGTTTGTGATTACAACTAAATTTGGATTTGGATAATTATAGATAGCAACACCATAGGGAGATCTTATCCTTGATCCTTTAAATATTATGCACCTCAAGCACTTTTATCCATAGTTCATCAGAGATGTCCTTCATGTACATCATACAATTAGCAAAAAATCCCAAAATAATATAAATAATCCTGAAAAAAGTCTAAAAAATAGAAAAAGTCCTGAAAAAATTACTATCATGGTGAAAAACTGGCAAACAGGCACCTTTATAATAGAAAAAATAAATAAATAGATAAATAAAGATAAAGAGAAATAAATCATCCAATGGTGAAAACTTGGTAAAAAAGTGCCTTGGTCAAATACCATGGTGAAATTTCCTCAGGCGCAATGTGAAGAAAATTTGGAACCCCATATATCAAGTTCACTTTTCATCATCCTACCCATTTACAATTTTCTCATCCCCACCCCATATTTTGTGGGAGTCCTAATGAGTTCCATTACATTTGTATTATCTTACCAGTTCATTTATACTTCTATTCCCACTTCATTCACCCCACAAACCCTCTTACCCCTTCACCGGGAGGCGTTGTTCATTATCATAATAAGGGATCCCCCATCAGTTTCACATCATCCAATCAAGCTGAGCTTCACCCCCATTACACTAAGCATTACCCTATTACACTGAGCTTATCCCAGACACTTTGACCATGAGAATTTTTACCAAATCAATTTTGAGTTTGACTTTCTGAGTTACTTGTTCATTTCACATCTTTTGCCACAAAATCTCATTTTGACTTAAATTAATCTTGGAATGTTATGATGCATCCTTCCTGCATTAGCTTATCAATTCCTTCATCATACAATCCTATTCATGGAAATAACTTTGGACTGAATGACTACTTGGTGATGAGGCCTTTTTGTTGATTTTATCTTTGTGTTTTAGTAGAGCCTACTCACGATTACCTCGATCTTCAATATCTTGGTGCATCTTGAATGGGCTATATTGGAATATGTTTCATTTTTAGAATGATCTATTTGTGGGTACTTTAGCACATATTTATTGGTCACACGGTTATGGTTATGCATGCCTCACTAGGGGCAGAGTCTCGTGCACTTACACCAAGTCCCTAAAAATGCTTGGGTGTACTAGGCCTCCTCATGAGTATCGCTATATTAGTTCCATCATGATTGTTGATCTACATCTATGTTCCTAAAACTACCATGCCTGCCTGAGAGTCCAGTCCACGCAAAGGAACCATGTCATCCATGCTTTCTACCCTGTGATGCATACCTCCTTTTGAAAAATCAAATTAGGATGCATACCTCGTGTGATGCATAACACAATATAAATCCCAAAAATACTCTTTGTATTTTAGTTAGTTTCATTTGTTAGGGTCATGTTACATTTTGCATTTTGTTTCTGGCAAAGCTCCTATTTATTCACTATCCCCCACATCCTAGCTAGCTAAATGTCCCTCCCATTTATGTTGATATAAACATAGGCATGTATCATTTAGAGGTCTCAATTTAATTAGATTCAATATCATCCTAGGTTCATTTAATTGCTTCTCACTTAGTTGCATTAATTAATTTGCACTATTTTAATTACCTTAGGTTGCATATTACATTTAGTTGCATTACTTACTTCCAATAGGATTGTATTTGATTAGGGTGATTGCATTTAGATTCGTTGCATTTAGTCCATTTTATTAATCTATTTTTATAATTCATTATGTATATAGAATCATTAGTTATCATTAGGTCAATTTCGTTAATCCATTCATTACTCCACTTCATTAATCATTACATATCTGTTACATCTGTCATAATCATAAGATAAGTAAATATCCATCACAACTATGTATCCACTATAATATAACCACATGAATACATCGCATCATAAATATATACATTATCCATACATCATCATAAACATAACCATCTTGTACAAATATCATATGCACATCTCTGCGCTAACCTACATCATAGCCGTTAGAACATCATCATTATAAATATCATGTAGTAAGTCACCTATCATACACATCCTACATCACAAGCGCCAGTACCATAATTATGTACACAACATATAGAAACATAAATGCATCCATAATCAATAATCACACACAACACATCAGACTAAACTGTATCATCATATAAATCATGAAAGAATAAATGTTCATAGTTCATAACTATCCATTTTCCATTAAAGTATCATCATAATATCATCATAAAGAATAAAATTACATCAAACTCTCCATTGAATGGTACAACAAAATATACATCACATCATGCATTGTACATGCATCTCGATGTCATTGTACATCTAGTCTCATCAAAATGTCAAGAAAGTGTATCTATGTGACTGGAAGGTGCTCATGAGGCTGCCTAGGATGGCCTTCCCTCTCCTACTCTTTCCCTGAATGGTCTCATGCCTACTGATCCCTATGATGTATCACCTCTAGTATGATTATGTGTCCTCTCTAAGAAGGATGGAAATTTTTGTCCCTCTAGCACAACATCATAGTACAACCTGTGGTAGTACTCTACCTCTCTCACGGTCTGAGCCTCTCTCTAATGTGCCATAAAGGCATCTGATAGAACCTGGATCATCTCACCTGCTCTAGCATCATGTCGAGTGATCTCTCACTTTTCCCTATAAGTCTTTTCTTGTCTCTACCACTGATCTCTCTATCCTCTTGGTCTATAGATCCTACCCTAGGTCATCTACCTCCTGTCTCAGTTGATCCCTTTCCTCTCCATCGGGGACCATGACTATGTCAAAATTACTAGAGTCCACCCCACTCTATAATGTGTCTAGAGTTGTCTAGGCATTGTCAACCCATTCCCTCTCAGTATCCACTTGTCCTTTTAGTTGACTTGCCTTAGTTTGTAGATTGTCCCTCTCATCCCTGGTGGTCACGTGCTCCTCCCTCTTAGTCTCCAAATCATCCCTAACTCTCTGGAGCTCTAACTATACAACATCATATGTTGCCTATGTAACAAATCCAACTAGTGGCCCCTATGGTGGTGTTGTTGCCACTGGGTCCTATACCTATACCTATGGTAGAGCCTATACCAAAATGTACACCTCTCCTTTGATCATGATCCGTGATTCCCAAGCTTTCCAAAGGCAAGGGTCAGTAGCAAAAGTTTCACCAATGATGTAAATCTAAGCACACAATAACTACTAAAATGAATACTAGAAACGTAATCAATAAAATGTACAAGCAAGAGAAAGGAAAACAAATAAATGCAAACCCCACGATGCTTGAAGCTTCTATTGTCTCTCTCTACTCCTTCTGAAACATTGTTCTTGATGCTCAGTATTGGCGGGGCAGCGTCTATGACTTGAGAAGTGTCGAGAATTTTCTAATTGAAATGGGTGTGTGATTGCAAGATGGCTTGAATGCTAGAACCAAACTGATGGAGTAATGGCGCATGAGAGCTTGAAATCCTGGATCCTTCAAATGGTTATGAAGGGTTTATTATATAGGATTTGGTGATGATATGAATGGTTGAGATCAATCCCAGAGATAGGGAGATGAATGGTTGAG
>MU226071.1:1535542-1555163 GCA_018584345.1 Thuja plicata | reverse complement strand
AGAAACACTCAACAGATTATAATTTAATCCTTTTACCCAATAAGCATTTTCACATTTAATCAGGTTATTCAGCATTATTGTTCCTTTACCTTCAACTGGACAAGGTGTATCATTTCCCATTCTTACTGTACC
The DNA here is from genome assembly GCA_018584345.1 of Thuja plicata. Taxonomy (NCBI): domain Eukaryota; kingdom Viridiplantae; phylum Streptophyta; class Pinopsida; order Cupressales; family Cupressaceae; genus Thuja; species Thuja plicata. Next base: position 1,555,031 of record MU226071.1, on the reverse strand, counting down.
ACTATTATAATACTCAAAAGTGTTAAACTTTTCTTTGTCACCGGTCATATGGTGAGTGCAGCCACTATCTATAATCCAGATGTCATTCTTACTAACCTTAGATATGAGTGCAATTTCTTCATACCTTTCATCTTCATCTGAATCATCCTTCACAGCTACAAATACCATCTCAATGTCATCATCAGGTTCGGTGTTAGTATCTTTATCTTTGCAAGCAACTAGGTAGCTAGCCTTCTTTCCTTTGTCCTTGTAGTCTTGGGTACCCTTTCTTTCTGATTTTTTATAACCTCTGTAATCTTTGTTATCACCTTTGTCAGATTTCTTCTCAAAAGATCTGTCATTACTTTTGTTATCTTTTCTTCTGTTAGGACATCTTGCAGCAAAGTGTCTAATCTCTTTACAATTAAAGCATACAAGTGGTAACTTGCCTTTGTATTTACCTTTGCCTCTTTGTATTCTTCTAGCCATAAGTGCTTCTATTTCATCTAGATCTTCTTCTTCACTTTCACTTTCACTTTCACTTTCACTTTCACTTTCACTATCCTTTCTAGATGAGCATCTATGATTGGATTTGCTTATTTTCATAGAAGACTTAAATGTAGACTCTAAGTTTGGTAAGACACTATTGTCAAAGTTATTCATCTCAAATGAAATTAGTCTACCAATTAAACTATCAAGAGTAACTATATTGTTTGCTACTGCTCTCATTTCTTGAATAGTAGAAACTCTAATAGCATATACAGGCAATAAGGTTCTTAAGATTTTACTTACCACTATCTCCTCTTCAAGTGTACCTCCAACACCTCCTATAGCATTAACTACTTCTTTTATTCTTGTGTTGTACTGTGTGATGTTTTCTCCTTCTTTCATTCTGAGATCATCAAATTTTCCTCTAAGGCTTTCTACCTTGGCTCTCAGAACATTTGTATCACCTTCATGTACAAGCTTCAGTTTGTCCCACATTTTCTATGCAGTTGTGTAATCTTTGACATCTTCAAATTCAGTATCGGAGAGAGAGGAAGAAAGCTCTATGACCATGCAGTTGTGCTCATGCTTCACTCTCAACTGATCTACTATTAATGGTCCTGTGGGCAACACATATTCAGTAACTAAGTATTGAGTAACATCATTACCAATACCTGATAAGTGGAGTCTTATCCTGCTTTGCCATGAAGTAAAGTTGTCTTTATTCAACTTGGGCACGTCTTGTCTGTTCATCTTGTGATCTTTACTTAGGTCTATGAAACCTTCCTTCTAAGCACACAAGCTCTGATACCAATTGTTAGTAATAACTGAGAGAGGGGGGTGAATCAGTGGCCTCAAAATTTATCCGTTAAACTTTAACCACCAATAAATAAACCTCAGATTATTAAGTCCCTACAAGATGTATGCCATGAAATACTAATAATAATTAACTATCTGTCGGTTTACCTTGTCTATCCTTATTCTCCTTGATAACTGATAAGCTATAAAACTATTTACCGATACTCAGTAAATATGCAGAGTATACCAATCAATCTAGAAATGCATATGTGAAATGTAAAAAAAAAAGTAATAAGCCATACACACATAACACATGGATTTTAAAGTGGAAACCCTGTTAAGGGAAAAACCACTGGGACCGGTACCCCAAATTTTCACTTTTCTGAAGTGAGCCCTGTTAGGAGCCAACCCTGTTAAAGGTTACAAACACACTGTTAAGTGCAACCTTGTTAGAGGATTTTAATATGAGTCTATCACTTGATATCTAGCATGTATATGCTACCAATATTGATCAACCTCTATGGGCACAATAGGTATCTAGCATATTTGGTGCTACCTAACTGCATCAGCCTCCTTCTTAGACTGTGTGTCGGTATCGGGCACTCAATGCTATCTTCATGATAAACCTTTTGGCAATCTATTAGGACATACCTCAATTATAGAAGACGGTTAAGTCCTGCTCTGTTAAGAGACTTAATGCTTCAATGGTTAAACTAAAACACAATGACCTGCTTCTAATGCAACTTGAATTGCAAATTTTTAGATCTATTTATGTACAATACCTCTCTGATAAATATATCAATTCAATTCCTTGTGCTCCACATTTTCTTCTTTGTGATGTTATGCTTCACTGCTCGTCGGTGTCCGCAAAATTCTTTAGCTCTTCTTCAGCTTGATTGATCAGGACTGTATGAAGTTATCCTTCATCAGTTTCTCTTCAGGATCCTCTTTTATTCACTCCCCTTACTGTGTATGTGAATACTTGTGATTACAGAAATGAATTATGCTTGTCTCTTATACAGACATGATATTCCTTAATTCTTGATTCTTGATTCTTGATTATTGATTCTTGATTCTTAGCATGAAAAACAATCTAGCCAATTTTATTTATAGCTTTAACTCCTGATTTATCTCGAAGTTATCTTCCTGCCAACTGTACAAATTTTCTTTAAATCAATTACTTAACTCTGGTCGATTAAAACAAATAAAATAACCAGTTAAGTCTATCTTTAAGCTCTGCCAGCTAGATATTTTTTCATTTTCTGAACTCTCTGATCTGTCAGTCAAATATGCAGTTAGTCATCAGTGACAACTGCCAGTTCCATCGGTGTGACTCCAGTTAGCTTCAGGATCTCCGTTTGTCAGGCATCTTTGGATTTTATTTGTCGGGTATCACTATGATTTTGCTTCATCAGGCAACACTGTCTTCTGCTCGTCGGGCATCACTGTGACTTTTTCTTTGCCTTTACCGATGGTGTGCACTCTGTCGATGTTACTGTCACTTAGTGAATACTTGACTTTTATGCATTTCTGAAAGCATAATCTATGTTCCATTGGTTCTCTGAAGTCTTTGGCATTATGTACATGACTGTACAAATGATATCAAGTTGACATCAATGACAATACAAACCATTAACTGATTTAATGCCTTGCATTATATTCAACTTAACATTATCAAACATTCAATCAGTTACATGTCATCAGGTGCCACCTCATCCAATCCCTCATTCTTCTCCCAAAAATCTATAAATAGGAGCCTCACCAAGAGAAAATTATCCATCATTTGCAAGTAGTGTTATAATATTAGTTTAAATTTGATAATTTTAGAAACATTAGCAATACTAATTGTTAGTTTCTTTCATATTTTCAATCTCGTTTCATCTTAGTTTGCATTAGTATGAATCCATGTTAGTATCATAGCTTTCATGCCCATATCTAGTTTCATTTGATCATTGTCATTGTCGAATGCTTGTGGCTAGTTCCTCATACTAGTTCATGAGTCATTCAACCTCCATTAGCTTGCATTATAGAATCATTCAATTTTATGCAAACTTTCATAGTGAGATTTAATATTGTTTTGGGAGAGCACACCCACAATAATCTCTAAGAGAAAATCAACAAGGGTTGGGTGGAGTTGTTTGCTTCATCGAAGGTTGTGGAGAGATCTCTTTGTGTTTTTTAGTTCATGTTTCATTACATGATTTTGATTTAAAATGTGCTAACCCGCTAACTGTTTGCATGTTTGAGCTTGTTCCATAATGAGATTTCATCACATACAATATATAGAATAACATGCTTATCAATGCAACATGTAGTATTTTTTTGTTTTATCATGATACTTTATCACAAGGAATAGTTAGGATTGATAGATAGAATTGTTAGTAGTGATAGATAGGAGATGAGAGAGAATGAGAATGAATCTTGAATGAAACCTAAAATTATTTTAACCAGCTTTGAATTCCAACTTATTTGAGAAATTTATTTCATCATTGAGCCACTTTTATTGTAGAAAAATTGAATACCATCATACCCAAATATTTAATGATCTAGGCACAACTATCCTTTTGCATTCCAAAAGGCACTATGAACAGACAAGGAATGCAGGCCAATCCATCTAGGTTAGGCATTAAGATTCAAGGTATGTTGGTGTATCACAAATGAATTATCTATTGCAACATACTTTTCAATTAGATATCACATGTGGATGTGAAGGCTCTTATCACAGACACCCAAAATGCTCTTTTAAGACTTCATAGAAAACATCTCACAGAAAATGGACAAAGAAAAATAATTCATGAACCATCCCATCATTTGTAATCACTTGTGGAATCATGGAGATGCATAATAACATGAATTGAAAAAATCAAGATACAATAAGACCAACTTGACTCAACAAGTAAGCAGTCATACTAATTATGTATTTTTATTTTTGTAGTAGTTTGGACATTGAATTTTGACATTTTGGTAATGTTGTCTAGTGTCAAGAATTAGGTACCTTGTATAAGAATGTCCCATCTTATTTGGAGTGTTCCTTCCCTTATCTAAGACAACATGACTTTTGACAAAATATGTTTCGATGTGACTCGATGTATAGATAAGATAGTGGGTCAATTTGACTAAGGACTTGTTGACTAGTTTGACTATTTTGACCTGGTTCTGTTGAAGCTCAAAATTTATGTATGACATCATTCAATGCCTCTTTGAAATGAAAAACAATTGGATTGATATGCAAAGGAGATTTATTACAAAATTTTCTCAGTTCTTTTATTGTTTTGTCTGTCTTTGATAGTTTTTTTTAGGACTTTTTGGAAATATTTTAGTTATTTTCTTTAGGACATTTTTTTATGTTTTTGAAATTTTTGAAGGACTTTTCTAATTTTTATATTTTTTATATTTTTCCAGGACTTGGTGGATCATGACATCGGCATGCCCCCAGTCAGGACATAATGGATAATTTTTTACAGAATGCCCATGCTGGACTGACTTTGTGTTGAATATGAGATGATAGGACAAGGATGATTGACAAATTTTAAGCCATGACAAAGTTTATTGTGGAATATAAGGTGAAATGACAAGTGAGACCAAGTTTGAGTTATGATAGATGGTAGAGCAATGATCTCTACACATGGCATCGGATTGCCCAACTTTCACCATGGTATTTTCCCAAGGCACCACCAAAGTTGTTTTCACCATAGGATGAATTTATTTCTCTTTTATTTCAATTTTGTGTTACCAAAGATGCCTAATTGCCAGGTTTTCACCAAGGTAACATCTTTTTACTTTTTTTTATTTTTTGTATTTTAAAAATGGGTCTACTCTAAGAGTTATGAATATTACTTGCATAGATGCAAGTTGTTGATGGGTTCTGATAGAGGCGGGCCCTCTAGTGTTGATATATGATATGCTCTATACCTGTAAACTGATGTAATGATGTAGGGACCCAACCAATTTGGTTCAAACTTTCCTGGTTTTTCTCTTTCCATTTGATTTTTTTGATTTTCCATTAGTATCAGGTCACAAACTTAAAAATCTCGGGGTATGACCTTTTTGTTGTATCTTCTCCTGATATGTTTTTGATATTCTTACAAATGTTTTAATACATTTTTTCTCTTCTTATCGATCATCACTAGATCCTATATTCAAGATACATGATATCCTCATATGAAATGATGTGTTGGAGTGATACACGTAATGATGGGAGCCCAACCTCTATTGGCAAGATATTTTTGGTACAATATACTAGTGAGTATGGAGTGGCTCTTGTAGGGATACAAAATAGTGCAATATACCCATAAGGTGGGGTTGATTCTGATGTGCCAGTCCTAACCAGTTTCATTGACTATCTTTTTTAGGATTTTTATAATAGTTTTATTCGTAGCCTCATCCTAGTTGTTACCTTGTGGAAAGTAAAGTGAAGAATAGTTTTGGTGGATATGGATTTTTTTGCAAAGCTCATCTACTTGTTTATTTTTTAAGGGAGAGCCAAGATCTGTAATGATGGTTTGTGGAACATCGTACTGGCTTATGATATAGTTTTAAAGAAAATTGGAAATTTGTTTGCTAGTGGTGTAGATCATTGGAATTGCTTCAAACCACTTTATAAAATACTCAGTGGTTGTGATTATGTACTTATGACCATCATAGGATAAGAGATGAATCTTTCCAACTAGGTCAAACCCTTATTGCAAAAAGGGCCATGATGATGTGAGTGGTTGCAACTTGTGAGAGGGTGCATGGATGAGGTTCCCGTGAATCTGACATTTTTTGCACTTCTACATAAATTAAAAAGGCATCTATTTGCATTGTAGGTCAATAATACCCAATTCTTAAAAATCTTCTTGGCTAAAGTTAAGCCACTGGAATGAGCACCACAAATGTCATTGTGTACTTGTAATATAATTGTTTATGATTCTTCTAAGTTGAGACATCTGAGGAGTCTTCCATCGAGACTATGTTGATAAATTCTATAGGCAATGATAGTACAATATGAGGCTTGGTTTATCAAGGAATTCTTTTGGTTACGAGAAAAATCAAGGGGGATAGTTTGGCTAGTTAAGCAATCATAAATATCTTGGTACCAAGGAGAATTGGGACCAACAATTTTGCACACAACCTCAGACTTGGGAATTTCAAAGGTAGGGACCATGAGCCATTCAACCATGAACTCACAATGTGTCACATCTAGAGGCATGTCCAACAAATATCCTCTAGTATCCATGGTATTTGTTACTTTCTTCTTGATTCTAAGTATTTTCTCAAATGATATCATTTCCAAATGTTGCTTGAGGTCTTTTGCAATGCCTTTATAGGGAATTAGTTTGTCATCCTTAGTGTTGTAACAATCATTGAATTGGTTGATAATCAGTTGAGAATCCATGTACAGTAGTAGTTATCAGATCTTCTACTAGACATGAACTATTTTGAGCCCTATAATCAGTGCTTCATACTCATCTATATTATTGGTGTAGTCAAAACTCATCCTGTAGGACCTAGGAATGGAGTCTCCTTGAGGAGTGATAAATACTATGCTAGTGCCTAATCCCTTTTGTGTGTGCGAGTTGTTAGAGTATAATTTTCATTATTTCTACTCCTCAAGGGAAAATATGCTTTCATGTGGAAACTTTATCAGCATCAGATGACTAGAAGGTAAGGGTGCATCTACTAATTGGTCGGCAATAGCTTGACATTTTATTGTTTTTTGTCCATATAATCAATGTCAAACTCATTGAGAATCACAACCCATTTGGATAATTGCACTATTACTATAGCTTTACGCAATAGATATTTCAATCGATCAATTTTAGTTATTAGGATCATCTTGTGACTTAACATGTAATGTCTTAGTTTTTTGGAAGAAAAAACTAAAGCCAAACATGTTCTTTCAATTGTAGTATATTTAGTTCATAAGCCACAAGTGTTTTACTGGTATAGTAGGTGGCTCTTTCCTTTCCTTCTAATTTATTATGTGTCAATAACTCCCCTAGTGCATGCTCTATAGCCAAGATGTACAATAGTAGGGGCTAATCTGTAATTGGTGTCACTAAGACTGGTGCCTAAAGAAGCTAATCTTTCAATATTTGAAAGGAATCTTGACAATATTTTATCCATTCAAATTGTATTTCTTTGTGTAGAAAGTATTGAAATGGATGACTCTTGTCAGATATCTAAAAAATGAATCATTTGACTAATTATAGTATACCCTCTAGATTCCTTAGGTTCTTCAGAGTTGTTGGTGGAGGCATATTAATAATTGCTTGAACCCTTTTAGGATCAATCTTTGTTCCTCTATGGGAGACAATGAATCCCAAAAATTTTATTGGCGTGACTCTGAAGACACATTTCTTTGGGTTTAACCTTATCTTGTATTCCTGGAGTCTATCAAAGATTGGCCCTAATACTGATAAATGTAGATTTCTCTCCAGGGATTTTGTAAATATATTTTCAACATAGTCTTCCATTATGATATGCATCATATCATGAAAAATAGTCATAATTTCCCTCTAATACGTACCATCAACATTTTTTAAACCAAAAGGCATGACACACCAAAAAGTAAGTGCCCCATGCACAAGTGAAAGTTGTTTTGTGTTGATCTTCTGGTGCAATTTTAATCTAATTTTATCTGGAGAAATCATCCATGAGAGACAACATTTTATGCCCAAAGGTGAGGTCAACAATCATTTCAATGTTTGACAAGGGGAAATCATCTTTTGGACAAGACAAATTTAGATCTCTGAAGTTAGTGCATATTCTTATTGGTGTAGTCAAAACTCATCTCTGAAGTTAGTGCATAATATCCTTACATAGCCTACATCCAGTAGTTTCTTCAATTTTTCTTTGACCAATAGTGCAATCTTCATATGCATCTCGTAGAGCTTTTGTTTTTATGTCTTTTCCCCTACCTTTAATGACAGATGGTGGAGCACTAGTTCAAGGTCTAACCCAGGCATGTCAGATTATGACCAAGAAAAGTTTATTTGTCTATCCTTTAAGAATTGAATTATTTTTTCTCTTCCCTTTGGTGTTAATGACTCTACCAAGTGCATTAGTCTTTGTGTTTCTGTAGTGCCAATGTTGATTGTTGTTGTTTTCTCTATCAGTGGTGTTGATTATTCCTCAGTAATGGAGAGTATATCAATCACTCCATCCTCGCGTGCCTCAGAGAGGTTTTTAACCTCGGATACGCCTTTTGTTTTTACAATTTTGAAATTAAAAGGTGTCTTTCGGTCTCCACCTAATAACCCTACATTTTCTTTTTCAATTTTATGACTAGAGGATTGATATGATTCCCTAAAATATGTTTTTATGTCCAATTCGATGTTGAAACTTTCCTTGTGGTATCCCATAGGTATTGATGCAACCAAGGTAGGAGGGTCCAACAAAATGAACAGTCCAACCTTGCAGCAAGAGTTACACAGTAGAAACTCAAATATTTAAAGAAGAAAATACATAGATCTAGAGTATGGAACACAAATGCTACCTTTTCATTAACATGTAAAATAATTAAAAAGCTGTGCAATAGCATTCAATATGCCCATCTCAAATTTCAGGGACCTATTACAAAGGAACCTAATTGTAAGAAATAATAATGGAAGAGCAAAAGAACTTAAACAATCCAAGAGAGCTAGGAAAGAGAGAAATATTACCATGAGAAAGCCAAGTCCAAGAGCATTCATCAAAAGAGCCAAAGGCAAAGGAGATAAGATATTTTATAAGGGGAAAAGCAAAGAAAAAACCCTTTGTGATATTATGAATGAGGCCATATCCTAAAGAGAGAAAAGAGAGAGAAAGAAATAGAGCAAGATGCAAATTACAATAACTTCATCCTTCATCCTTGCATTGTGAGAAATAAGAGAGGAGCATCTCTTAAATAGAGATGAGAGAGAGGATTTAGAATGTAACTCCCAAGTCTATTAATGCCACCATTCATTGGTGTGTGACAAGTGTTGATATCCTCATAAGGAGGAATAAACTAATTTCCTTATAAAAGGAATTACATAAAATGATTTGTCCTCCCACTTGGACTAGGGGACAAAAAATACATTTAGGGATTTAATTAAATAAGTAAATACAAGTAAAGATTATATATTATAACACCCCCCTTTAATCTTTACTTGGGGTGTTTACAACAAGGGGTATGAAACCCATTTTTTACAAAAATTTGCAACTTGATCTTCAATATAAAGAAGAAAATGTATTGTCTTCAAGTTTACAAGTGGTCTTCTAGAAACATGATGTACAAGCAACTTTGGTAGAGCCAAGAGAACTGCATGAGTCCTTTAAATGTGTTCAAGTGGAAGTATATGCACATCTATAAGTAGTGATAAGATTCATAGGAAATTTGTAAAAGAATTGATGTCTTTGGAAGGTCCATGATATTGATGAACTATAACTCATTGAATGTTTGAAGATGATAAGTTGATGATCATCGAGCTGCAGAAAGTAAATGCAAGGAATTAAATTAGTTAATGTATTGTATTTTCATTGATGTCAACTTAATATGTTATGATTTCTCATACACATATTTTCACAACACTTGAAGATCTAAATAAATAAAGTTTATGTTGTCAGTAAAGGTATACACTGAGTGATAGGGTTACCCAAGAATAGTGAACCCCGAGCAGTTCACAGTGTTGCCCGACAGACAGTCAACACTGACAGACAGTGGTACCCAAGAATAGTGGTACTTGAGAATAGTGTTACCTGAGATCAGCGGTACCCAAGCAAGTGTTACCGATAAAACTAAGAGTTGATGACTGAAATCAACTAGAGTTAGAAAATGACAAAACTACTTAGCTGGTAGAGCTATATTTAGAGTTAACTGATTGATTGCTTTGTTTTCATCGATCAAATAAGACAAATATAAGAAGATTTAAAGCTAGTTTTATTCACAATTTTCAAGGAGAAATCTACGAAATAAAACTAAAGAAAAGCTTTAAAGATTAAAGTAATGCATGGTGGGATTTGTGGATCAAGAAGCAATCTACGTCAAGAACAAGAAAGACAAGGAGATTGAGCGGCTAAATCATGTCTATATAAAGAGACAAGTAATTCATTATGAAGAGAGAAATGTTGAATATAATTCTGGTGAAGATAAAAGTCTTCATGCAGATATGATCATACAAGTTGAAGAACAGAGCCAAGAATTCTGTAGACACCGAGAAACAGAAGCAAGAGCATTCACCGAGCATAAAAGAAAGAAGGGGAGAAAAGGAATTGAAGAGAAAATTGATCAGAGAGGTATTATGGACTAATAATAGATCTGAAAATCTGTAAGTTAAAGTTGTATTATTGAACATATTATTTATTGTTTTAGTTTAACCATTGATTCAGAAAATCTCTTAACCGAGTGGGATTTAACCATCCTTATTGTATTGAGATACTCAAGAGTATCAAAAGGTTTTCTTGTTGACAACATAGTGAATGTGAGGTCAAAAGATAAATTGTTAGTTTTAAATCCTCTAACAAGATCACACTTAACGGTGTGTTTGTAACCTTTAACAGGGTTGGCTCTTCACTGAGCTCCCTTCAGAAGAGTGAAAATTTTGGGTTACCGATCCCAAGTAGTTTTTCCCTTAACAGGGTTTCCACGTTAAAAATCCATGTGTCAAATGTGTATATGGTTCATTGCTTTATCTTTTTCTTTACACATTACTAAAACAAGATTGGTCAGTAAACACTAAGTTTAATTACTGCTATTCGGTAAAGGCTAGAAATAGATAAACAATATATTCATCGAGCAGTATATATTTGCTAGAATTACATAAGGCATACATCTTGTAGGACTGAAAGATAAATAGAGGATATTATATTGGAGATATAAATGTTTGGATGAGTTTTTTGATTAATTTTTGAGGGCACTGATTCACACCCCCCCCCCCCTCTCAGTTATTCTAACAATNATTTTTGAGGGCACTGATTCCCCCCCCCCCCCCCCTCTCAGTTATTCTAACAATTGGTATCAAAGCTTTGGCGCTCGGAAGTAGAGTTTAAAGACTCAAGCTAAATATCACAAGATGAGTAAAAGGGATGTGCCTAAGTTGAACAAGGACAAATTTACATCATGGAAAAGAAAGATAAGACTTCATCTATCATGTATTAGAAATGATGTCACACAATACTTGGATACTGAATTTGTTGCACCTACTGTACCTCTGAAAGTTGATCAATTGAGAGAGAAACATGAACAAAATTATATGATGATAGAACTTGCTTCTTCACTATTTGATGTTGAATTTGAAGATGTCAAAACATGCACCACTACAAAGAAAATGTGGGACAAACTCAAGATATTACATGGAGGAGATACAAATGTGTTGAGGGCTAAAGCTAAAAGCCTAACAGGAAAGTTTGATGACCTAAGAATGAAAGGAGAGAACATCACTCAGTATAGTAGAAGAATCAAAGAGGTTGTTAATGCTATCCATGGAGTAGGAGGAGTACTTGAGGAAGAAATAGTGGTAAGTAAAATTCTAAGAACCTTACTACATGTTTATGCTATTAGAGTATATGCAATTCAAGAAATAAGAGCAGTAGCAAATAACAATGTTACTCTTGATAGTTTTATTGGTAGACTTATTTCATTTGAGATGAACGACTATGACAATAGTGTCTTACCAACTATTGAGTCTACATTCAAATCTTCTCTGAAAATAAGCAAATCTAGTCACAAACACACTATGAGAAATGATAGAGAAAGTGATAGTGATGAACAAGAACTTGATGAAATTGAAGTACTAATGGCTAGAAGATTGCAAAGAGGTAAAGGAAGATACAAAGGTAAATTACCATTGGTATGTTTTAATTGCAAATAAATTGGACACTTTGCTGCTAGATGCCCTAAAAAGAGAAAGGATGAAAAAAATAATGACAGATCTTATGAAAAAAAGTTTGGCAGAAGTGATGACCGAGACTGCAGATGCAACCGACACTCTGAAAGAAGAGATAACCAAGACTACAAGGACAAAGGCAAGAAGGCTTGTTACCTAGTTGAGAACAAAGCTAAAAATACTGACACCGAGTCTGATGAAGATGTTGAGGTAGTATTTGTTTCTATGAAGGATGATTCAGATGAAGAAGAAAGGTATGTTGAAATTGTACTCATATCTAAAGTTAGCAAAAATGATGTCTGGATTATTGATAGTGGTTGTACTCACCACATGACTGGATTTAAAGAAAAGTTTGAAACTTTTGAATATTATAATGGTGGATCAGTTAGGATGGGTAATGATTCACCTTGCCCAGTTGAAGGAAAAGGAACAATCATGTTGAATAATCTGATCAGATGTGAAAATGCATATTGGGTGAAAGGACTTAACTATAATCTATTGAGTTTTTCATAGTTGAATAACACAGGTCACTGAGTTGCATTTGAGAACAAAAAGGCAAAGATCTATAATGGAACAAGAAGGTAGATCGGTACTAGTGAACAAACAAAAGGTAACCTATTCTATCTCGATAATATTGAGACCAATTGTTTATTGGCTAGAAATGAAGACATTTGGTTGTGGCATAAAAGGTTATGTCATGTGAATTTTGACAACATGGTTAGGATAAGCAAGAAAATAAAAGTAAGAGACTTGCCCAGTATGTCAAAACCCGACCATGTCATGTGCAAGAATTGTCAAAAAGGAAAAATGACAAAGTCTAGTTTCAAGAGAAAAACCTACACATCTAATGCTATTCTAGAGTTATTCCATACTGACTTATATGGACCAATGAGAACAAAGAGCTATTATGGTGATAGATACTTAATTCTATTTGTTGATGGTTATTCTAGCATGATGATTGTCATGTTCTTAAAAGAGAAGTTTGAAGCATTTAAGATGTTCAAATGGTATAAAGCTATAGTTAAAAAGCAAAGTGGAAAAGAACTAAAATGTTTAAGATCGTATAGAGGAGGATAATTTATTTCTGATGAATTCACTAAATTTTGTAATGAGCATGGAATTACAAGACAGGTTTTTGCACTGATAACACCATAGCAAAATGGGATTGCTACGAGAAGGAATAGATCAATTGTTGATTATGCCAGAACACTAATAATTAAAAAAGGCATCACACAAACATTCTAGAGAGAAGATGTAAGTATTGTTGTCTATACATTGAACCGAGTTCAATTGAAGAAAGACACCAATAAGACACCTTATGAGCTATGGTATGGATACATACCAAATGTGAGTTACTTCAAAAAATTTGGAAGTCAATTTTATATATTGAAAGACGATAGAAATGGGAAACTTGACTCCAAAAGTGATCAACGAATATTTCTAGGATATTCTACCAAAAGCAATGCTTATAAATGTCTTAACAAATATTCTAACAAAATTATTGAAAGTGAAAATATTAAAGTGGATGAATTTGTTGAGAAAAATGATGAGGAAAGCAGAAAGGAACTAGAAGATTACAACAAATTTGTCTACATTAAAGAACCTGACACTCTGCCTGAGCAACAGTGTAACACTACCGAGTGACAGAACAATGCAATTGAGCATCAAGCTGCACACACCGAGAATCAAGAAAATGCTCACAATGTTGAACCGAGCGATGAAGAGCAAGATGAAGGTCAAAATGATGATCAGAATGAGGAACACAGATCTAGACCTGTACTTTCCAAATATGTCAGAAGACACCATCCACAGGACCAGATCATTGGAGATAAAAGAGCTGGGATGAGAACTAAAAGTAAGTCACTTAACACTAGATGTTTGATTTGTGACTTTGAACCTAAATGTGTTAATACTGCACTTGAGAATCAGGAATGGGTTAGTGCAATGAATGAAGAGATTGAGAAGATTGAGAAGAATAGAACATGGACATTAGTACCTAGACCGAGTGACAAAAATGTCATTGGTACCAAATGGATATTCAGAAACAAACTGAATGAGAATGGAGAAGTCACAAGGAACAAAGCAAGACTAGTATGCAAAGGGTATGCACAAAAAGAAGGTATTGACTATGGAGAAACCTTTGCACCCATTGCTAGACTAGGAGTAAGAATTCTACTTGCTTATACTACTTTCAAAGGATTCAAAGTATACCAAATGGATATTAAATCTGCATTTCTAAATGGAATACTAGAAGAGGAGGTATACATTGAACAACCTGAAGGGTTTGTTGATCCTAACAAGAGGAACATGGTTTGTAGACTACACAAAGCCTTGTATGGATTAAAACAAGCACTGAGAGCATGGTATGAAAGAATTCACTCTTATCTTGTTAGTATTGGATTTGTTAGAACAAGTGATAATAGTAATCTGTGTTTGAAAGGAGATAATGATGATAAGATTCTGATTGCTGAGATATTTGTTGATGATATCATATTTGGAGGAAATGATATGCCATGCAAATCATTTTCTGATGAAATGAGCAAAGAATTTGAGATGTTAATGTTTGGAGAGATCAAATTTTTTTCTTAGTCTACAGATTCTACAACAGGATGCAGGCATCTACATCACACAATCCAAATACATCAAAGAGGTTTTGAAGATATTCAAAATGAAGGACTCCAAACCAGTTGGAACACCAATGGCAACTAGGTGCAAATTGACAAAGGAAGACAAGACAACTGAGGTAAATCAGACCTTATATATATCTATCATTAGCGAACCAATGTATGTTGTACACACTAGACCATATATAGCACAGGCAATTGGTATAGTTGCAAGATTTTCTTCTAATCCCAAGGAATCACACATGACTGTTGTCAAAAGAATTTTGAGATCTATGAAGAATACTGAAGACTATGGTTTGTGGTATAATTAAGAAGACAAATTTGAGCTACAAGTTTATACTGATGTTGATTGGGTTGGAAACATAGATGATAGAAAGAGAACAACAAATGAGCATTCTTTATGGGTGACAAACTTGTCACATGGATAAGTAAAAAGAAAGGATGCATATCTCAATCAAGTACAGAAGCATAATATGTGGCTTCTACTACAAATTTCTCTAACATTGCATGGATCAAGCAATTGCTGAAAGGTATGAATGAAGAAATTCTTGACCCAATAATTATCTATTGTGATAATACTAGTGCAATAAATATCTCAAAGAACCATGTAATGCATGCTAAGACAAATCACAGAGTTATTAAGTATCATTACTTAAGGGAACAAGTACAAGAGATAGAGGTGATACTAGAATATGTACAATCCAAATAACAATTAGCAAACATATTCAGAAAGTCATTACCAAAAGATACATTTGAGTACCTGAGGAAAAGACTAGGGGTTTGACCCTTGTCTACTGGTCACTAAGCTGACTTAAAGGTTGCATCAGCCTATACATTATTAGAAGATCAATCATGTTGATGCAAGCTGAGAATGGATTTCAATGTCATATCAGTACAAGAAGGTACTTATCTGCACCGAACACCAGAGATATTGTTCACTAATACAGAGTTGTATTGTTGATGGACAAAAGAATTCAATGATATATTTTTATTTGGCATTGTTGTCAAAGGGAGAGAAATATATCCATATGAAATATCTATCAAGGAAAAGAACATCAGTCAAAGGGAGAGAAAAGATCAGAGAACGATGAGTCTACAAAGGGAGAAATATTCAAAGAAACAACCATCCATCCAAGGGAGAGAATTTGACAAAAGTTAACATTGTATATCTATCTAGAAAAGGGTGAAGAGATTCTACAACAAATGAAGATATAGAAGCAGAAGGCATAATTGCTAAACCTATCCATTGAAGGGAGTAAAGAAAGGGAAAGTACTCTGCAAGAATCAAATCTAAGCTAGAAGAGATTACCGAGAGTCAAATATTTGAATAGGTTATAGAACAATAAGTTTGGTATGTTATGGCATATTTCATATTGAGTTGATAATATGTTGCCATCAATGCCAAAGGGAGAGATTGATGAACTATAACTGATTGAATGTTTGAAGATGATAAGTTGATGATCACCGAGCTACAGAAAGTAAATACAAGGCATTAAATCAGTTAATGTATTGTCATTGATGTCAACTTAATATGTTATGATTGCTCATACACATATTTTCACAACACTTGAAGATCTAAAGAAACAAAGTTTATGTTGTCGATAAAGGTATACACTGAGTGACAAGGTTACCCGAGAACAGTGAACCCCGAGCAGTTCACAGTGTTTCCTGACAGACAGTCAACACCGATGAATAGTGTTACCTAAGAGACATAGTACAGGTACCTGAGAACAATGTTACCTGAGCTCAGTGGTATCCGAGCAAGTGTTTCTGAGAAAACTAAGAGTTGATGACCAAAATCAACTGGAGTTAGAAAATGACAAAACTACTTAGCTGGCAGAGCTATATTTAGAGTTAACTGATTGATTGCTTTATTTTCGTTGATCAAATAAGACAAAGATAAGAAGAAGATTTAAAGCTAGTTTTATTCACAGTTTTCAAGGAGAAATCTATGAAATAAAACTAAAGCAAAGCTTTAAAGATTAAAGCAATGCATGGCGGGATTTGCAGATCAAGAAGCAATCTACGTCAAGAACAAGAAAGACAAGGAGATTGAGTGGCTAAATCATGTCTATATAAAGAGACAAGTAATTTATTTTGAAGAGAGGAATGCTGAATATAATTATGGTGAAGATAGAAGTCTTCATGCAGATCTGATCATACAAGCTGAAGAACAAAGCCAAGAATTTTGTAGACACCGAGCAACAAAAGCAAGAGCATTCACTGAGCAGAAAAGAAGAAAGAAGGGGAGTAAAGGAATTGAAGATAACATTGATCAGAGAGGTATTATGGACTAACAATAGATCCAAAAATCTACAAGTTAAAGTTGTATTATTGAACATATCATTTACTATTTCAGTTTAACCATTGATTCAAAAAATCTCTTAACTGAGTGGGATTTAACCATCCTTATTGTATTGAGATACTCAAGAGTATCAAAAGGTTTTCTTGTTGAAAACATAGTGAAAGCGAGGTCAAAAGATAAATTGTTAGTTTTGAATCCTCTAACAAGGTCGCACTTAACAATGTGTTTGTAACCTTTAACAGGGTTGGCTCTTCACCAAGCTCACTTCAGAAGAGTAAAAATTTTGGGTTACTGGTCCCAAGTGGTTTTTCCCTTAACTTGGTTTCCACGTTAAAAATCCATGTGTCAAATGCGTATATGGCTCATTGCTTTGATGTTTTGCTTTACACATGTTACTAAAACATGATTGGTTGGTAAACACTAAGTTCAATTATTACTATTCAGTAAAGGCTAGAAACAGATAAATAATATATTCACCGAGCAGTATATATTTGCTAAAATTACATAAGGCATACATCTTGTAGGACTGAAAGATAACTAGAGGATATTATATTGGAGATATACATGTTTGGATGAGTTTTTTGGATTAATTTTTGAGGCCACTGATTCCCCCCCCCCCCACTCCTCAGTTATTCTAATAGATACATCACCTGAATCAAAGAATAGAAAAAACACAAGTAGATTTCCCATAGTTGGGATCTACCCTTGATACAAATTAGTATACTTTTGAAAAGAAACTCATAATATGTATCATAAAATAATTCAACTTTAAAGAATTTTTGAAAACTTTAGAGTGAGAGTAATCATGAGCAATCATAAAAACATTTAATGTACATAACATGATATCAAGATAAACTAAATGCTCAAAGTTTCAAAAAGAACAGGTTAGGTACAAAAGTATTTATCAATGCTCTCAAGAAAGAAATACACTAATACACAAATGACCACATACAAGGTCAACTAATGAAACCGACATCAACAATGCGTCAATCATATGGTTATAGATAGTCCACTAATGAGTCATCCCACTGCTAGTGAATGGGTCTAGAAATCCACCACCTACATGACCCACAATCTAAGCAATGAAGTATGCAGTGCATTATCATGTTAGTATTTTAATCAAAGAAATATGAGAGAGACAAAGATAAAATTAGTAGAATATGTGACTCAAGCACCAAATTAACTCAAGATCCTAATTTTCCAAGCATGTTTACCATTGATATCCATAATATTATGAGGAGTAATAACATATTGACTACCAGATATATGAGAAATCCAACAAAATTCAAGAAGGATTACAAGAAAAACATCCTCACCAAGAGAAAAAAAAAAGAGAGCAATGGAACAAGTTGATAAACATCAACTGAAGTAAGTGCATCCCAGTGCAACTTACAAATGGAACAAGTTGATAAACATCAACTAAAGTAAGTGCATCCCAGTGTGACTTACAAATGGAACAAGTTGATAAACATCAATTGAAGTAAGTGCAATCTAGTGCAACTTGCAAATGGAACAAGTTGATAAATATCAACTGAAGTAAGTGCATCCAATGCAACTTACAAATGGAACAAGTTGATAAATATCAACTGAAGTAAGTGCATCCAATGCAACTTACAAATGGAACAAGTTGATAAATATCAATTGAAGTAAGTGCATCCCAGTGCAACTTACAAATGGAAAAAGTTGATAAACATCAACTGAAGTAAGTGCATCCCAGTGCAACTTCCAAATGGAACAAGGTGATAAACATCAACTGAAGTAAGTGCAACCTAGTGCAACTTACAAATGGAACAAGTGATCAAATAACTCATAAAAGATACAACAATATATCATTTAATATCTGAGAGAAATTAATGCTAAATAATGAACTAATCCACTAGAAGGTAATGTTAACTAGAACAAATTAAAATTGAGCAACATTAATGTTATGGATATTAGTTAGAAAACTCCATAGATGGTGAACATGAGAAATAATTGAGATAGGTGATGGAACATAATTACTTGATCGTAAAGAAATATATAATTGAAATACCTAGCTTAATTGAGTAAACAGAATATTAAAGTCTATAGTTTAAATAAAGGTATAATTAACAATTTGAAACGAAATAAATTTGATTTGAACAAAACAAAGATGTAACAGTAAATAATTTATAGAAATACAAAGTGTATTGTGTAGAAACTGATGAAATATCAGAAATAACTCCAAGATCCAGCTGCATGCAATAAACCTATCACAAAGAATGAAGCAACCAAATAGAAAAAGCAGAACTCAGAAGTCACTCAAAATGTGAGAGCAAAAATATCATCTGAATTAAAGAAAAAGTACAATACTCAACCTTATAAAAGGTGAGATAGAAACCCTAAAGGAGAAAACTAGGCTGCACATTATTAATTAATAATGCACCTAAGTGAAGCTTAAGCAACTAGAGTAATAGGAACTTATATAATTAAATCAATATGATTTAATT
>MU226071.1:1511686-1525282 GCA_018584345.1 Thuja plicata | reverse complement strand
TTGCTTCTCTTACCGTCTGAACTCGGTAGACTCTGTCTAATGACTGATATGACATTCTGAACTCGGTAGACTCTGTCTAATGACTGATATGACATTTGTGTAACATCAAGGACAACACACAATTAAAAAATTGTTTCCAACAAGGGTCCTCCAAAAATATCCAAGAAACTTAGTATCCCTATCTGGAAAAATGCTTTTAGGAAACGCATGCAATCTAATAATGTCCTTGAAAAACAAATCAGCTATTTGTATTGCATCTAATGTCTTCATACAAGGAATGAATGAGCCATCTTTGAGAACCTATCAACCACCACAAACACTAGATTATTACCTCTTTGGGTCATTGGCAAACCAAGCATATTCACCTAAGATTCTATGAGGGAATAAGTCAAAACACAACTCAAACTCAACACCTTTAATATTTAAATCATGTGTCCATGAGTCCATAACTTCTCACATGGATATTGGATTTAAAACAACGAGTTTTGAAACTTTTAGACTAGCACAAGCTCCAACAATACACAATTTCTCCTCGGAAAGGAAGAAATCTAGAGGCAAATGTAAAATAATTGATTTATGCTTTCAATTCCTTTTATATAATTATGAATGAAATGTAAGCAACTAAAAAATGACATGTAGTAATAGGAATAAAAAAATGATTGAGCTATGCAATATAGCAGTGAAATGATCAATTATCAACCTATTCCAAGTAATAAAAGTTAAGAAAATGATGATTAATTAATGAATGGAACTACATAAAAGATTAATCTAAGTAATTAATATATCTCAATCAAAAATTTTATCCAAATTAAATTCAGATCTGGACATATAAATCATAAACTATGCAAGCTATGTCAGGTTCACCAAAATGAAATGGAGAGGAAATGGTGTTCACTAGCTTGAACATGCAAACCAGTAATAATTTACAACCTTACATTCATCAAGGAACAATCAATTAGGTTAAAATTTAGACCCTTAGGATAGATGAGCACTTTGGTTAATTGTTCCCTTTTCCTGATTGATATGATTGGATATGATTAGGATAAGAAACGATGCAAGAACTAGGTAAGATGTTAGGAAATTGTCAAGACTCAACATAAATAAACATAAATATATTTGAAAGAAAGAACATAGTACAAAATTGGAAAGATAAAAAGAGGAACCTATCATTGAAATTTGACCCTAAAAATGTTGGTCAAGTGTGTTATGTTCCCTAGACCTAGAGGTGCCCTGTTAGCTAAAACTTTGGATTCTAAATCAGGATACTTTCTTTGTAGACCACTCCCTTTAAAATTTAGCCAAAAAGTGTTAGCCACATGTCAAAATCATTATCTAGACCATAGGTTTTTGCCTGTTCAAAATCTAGAACTACATGGCTTAGTCTACTTTGTAACTCTCCAACTTTCGACTATTGGATTTATAACTTGTGCATAGAATAGAGGTGAAAATGTTGTGTTGTATAGGGGCTTGCCTAATTCAAACCATAATTAGGGAATAACCTTCACTACAACTATAATATTATGTGAGAGAACTTACCCATGGTATGGTAGAGGTTGAGAAACTTAAAAGGAAATTTTGATTGACATATGATACATTTTCTATGAATTTATTATCTTAAATCCTCACAAAAGGTTGAGTTTGCTTGATAAGAGATAATGCATGTCTTTATTTATGGAGGAACACATAAACCCAATTATGATTGTTGAACTTTAATGCTTGAATACTTGACTTAAGATATCTCCTTAATTGCCTTGAAGATGCCCAATCAAAATTCTCAATTGGAGTGATAAGAAAATGAATGATTATAGAGTGTTACTCCAAATAAGCATTGAAGTTGTCATTAGTATTCAAGAAATCAAAATGGACAGTCGGTAATAGAGTCACAAATAGGATAGCTGGTATACTCACCGAAGTGCAGGTTTAATCGAGAGCACTGGTCATGCCCAGAGTTAACCAAGCAGACAGACTTTACCGAGTAGTAGACTACACCGAGATACACAGACAACACAAAGCACTGAGAGACAACATTAACCGAGTGGACCAAAGGCCACATAAAATCTTGTTATGACACATCATTCTATGTAACAACTTTTTTCCGGCCTAGATAATGGTTTAGAATGATCTAAGAGAGCATTAATTACGGATTTAAAACATTAATTGTTTATATATCCTATATTTAGATGATCAAGGTAAATTATGCACACCATTGATCTTAAGTTATAAATGTAATTGTAAAGCCCTAATTAGGTCATAGAGGTTTGATAGATATAATGTATAGATGTCATTTTATAATGTATGTTGATCAAGAAATTAGCCGCCATACTACAAACATCAAAGATCAGACAAGGATTTTAAGGACAGAGACTACATTGCAGTAATCAGTTTTCAGAATAGAGGCAAGGCTACTGAGCAGAAGGTATTATCATACACATTAAGGTGATATGTTTTGTATGTACTTAATTGATCTGTATCATCAATATTGAGATTGTATATGTTTTAGATCAAATTTATGTTACTCTCTAACAATTCTAATAGACCCCTAAATATCTTAACATAGTAGACTTAACCGTCTTTTGTAAATCTCTTAACCGAGTGCACACATAATTTGTGTTACTAAATCCTCTCAGGAGGTAGATCTAATCGATCTCATTATTACTCCTAACAGGGTAAGATCATCAGAAGTGATCACTCTTTATAAGCTTTAGCAGGCTACTTTATTTACTGCAGTAGTGAAGTTTTGTGGGTCTCATCTCCACCGTAGTTTTTACCTTCTAATAGGGGTTTTCGGAAATACCATAATACTAGTGTCATGAGTACTTAATTTTGTGTATGTGAATTGTTTAATTTACATGCATTTTCATTCTAGCAATGATACTATATGTTTGGTGTATGCAATCTACTTAGTCGGTTATTACAGAACTATAGGTTACAAAGATTTGATTAAAATTGTTTAAGAGTACTGATTCACCCCTCCCCTCTCAATACACACCTCTCCATTATCCCAACAATTACTATCAGAGATGGTTCTCTTGTTTTGAAGGTTTAATCGTTGAAGATAAAATATCGTATAATGGAAAGGTATACACTTGACAAAACTATTGAAAATCAGAAGTTACAGTTGCAGATCTATGTCGAACAATACAAGGAAGCCAAAGAGAAACTCAGGGAGATGTTGATTAAGAGAAAGGACATGGAAATTTGCTGTCATGAGATTGATTATCATTAAGAAGAGATTCATGACCCATTTGAGACATCTGGATCTGAATCTGGTAGCATATCTGATGCATCTGAAGGAATCGTATCAAAGCTATTTGAGAGCAATCAACAACTTATTGAACAAGTGAAAGCACTACATATTGGTCAAGATACACAAATGGTTAGAATGGTTGAAGTCTTGAATGATGCAAAGAAAGATGAACAAGATAGAAACATGGTTGTTGATGACAAAAGATAGATGACTGAAAAGTTACAAGAAAAAAGAATCTGAGATATCGAGACTTACTGAACATTACTTTGAGATCACCAATCAAGTGGTTGCTATGAATCATGAGGCAAACCGAGTCAATACTGAACTTGCAAGAAGAATAGAAGATATTGGTATATTAAAAGAAGAAAATGAGAAACTGAGAAATGAAGTGAAGATTTTACAACATAATGAAGTGATTAAGAGATCTGAAGAAAACAGTAAGAGAATGGATGAATTTTTGAACTATCAAAGAAGACTGAACAACAATACCAGATTAGGGTATACCGAGCAAGGAGAATCATCAAATCAAGTTGAACAAAGGAATGTATACTCAATTACGAAGCCTAAGAAGCCCTCTTGCCATCACTGTGGAAAACCATGCCATACATCAAATGTTTGCAGGAGCAAAGCAAAAGGTATTCCTAGAAACCCTCCTAAATTTAATGGTATTTTCTATAGTTGTAATAATTATGGACATCAAGCACATGAGTGTAGACCCAAGTTGAACAAACCATAGAAGAAACCATACATGGATAAATATTGTCAAAATTGCAACATGCATGGTCATACATCACAAGCATGCAAGAAGAATACAAAGCAAATCTGGAAGCCTAAAGGACAAGAAAAGGTAAACCAACCGAGAAGACAAGGCAATGCTTAACACTTGGAGTAGTTGTAAAATATGTGGTAAATATGGGCATATAGCAGAAAATTGTATAAGACAATGGCGAACCAAGTCTAGGAATTGGTCAAACTCTATAATGACATGTTCTCACTGTCACAAACTCGGTCACTGAAGCAGAGATTGTGCAAACCGAATAAATACTTATGGAAATGGCAATACAATTGAAGAAATCATGAGGATCAAAAATAAAATGTGGAGGAGAGAATCAAATGATAATGCAGGACCAAGCACTACAGTCAGTGACACCCCATCCAATGGATTAGGTAGCTCCACCATCTCCAACTGAGAAATATAAGCAGGTAGGCAACTATGTTTTGCAAAGCTATATCTTCCATCAGTTCCTATATTCATTGCAAAAATGCCAAATTAGCATGAATTGAAATGTACTATGATATTATACTTTTGATTACTTTGATCTAGTTGAGTCGGTTAATATGTACCGAGTTAGAAATGCCAGTCGGTGAATATGTGTAGAGACAACCGAATTGTTATGGCAACCGAGCATTTGGTTTACTCACCGAGCTAAAGTATTGTTAGTGTCAACTAAGCATAACATTTGTTCACTGAGTGGTTGGTGAAGAGCATTTATTATGCCGCCCTAAGTCATTTGCTATAAATTTGATCGATGTGAACTCATTTGTTCACACCGCGATCATAGAGAAGAATAGAGAAAAGAGAGCAAAGTTGCAGCAGAGCATTTTCATGCATTCTACAGAGATTCAGAGCACATTTCGAGAAACATTGAGGTTAGTCATTACACATTCTTCTATTACTGAGGCATTCAAACACTTTCGTGCAAACCCTAAACCAGAAATCATGGCATCCACATCTCAAACCATGTAGGCAAAGATGGAGAAGGATAAAAAAGTTTTTTTGGTTAAGAACTCCACTTGAATTGAGCTAAACTATAAGATCCATCCACAGATTATAGCCCAACCTAATGACAAAGG
This sequence comes from Thuja plicata, assembly GCA_018584345.1. Taxonomy (NCBI): domain Eukaryota; kingdom Viridiplantae; phylum Streptophyta; class Pinopsida; order Cupressales; family Cupressaceae; genus Thuja; species Thuja plicata. The sequence continues at coordinate 1,520,181 of MU226071.1, read as the reverse complement.
CATGTTTTCATCAATTCCACCTAGGTTTTTATAAGTCTGATAGGTGTGTGCTTACATTCACTACAAAATAGGTGAAATCAGGGACTTTGAACTTATATCGACTTATCAGTCACTATGCATAGATGGAAAGTTAAAGCAAGATCATAAATATTTGGAAGTAAAAGGGTTAACCAATGCTCTAAATTTACCGAATGAATTCAAGACCGAGTGGATACACATTATTTTGAGTCAAGTACATGATGGAAATCTTTGGCTGGATGAGCCAAAAAAGATAACAAAGGATGTTATTCATGTCATGATAGGGTATCCCATATATGATAAATCAAAAGCCCCAAGGCACCTGCCGAGAACTGAGATAGAAAAGTTAAAAAGAGCCAAATGAGATGGTAGAGGTCTGAAGATCAACTGCATTGATGATCCTGAACTGAGGTTCGGTGCATATGTCATTGGCTACAAGATATTCCAGTCCAACAAATCAAACAATGTTGTGTGCAAAGCTGTTGATATAGCATACAAATTTGTTAAGAAAGGAGTACAATATGACCTAGCCAAGTTGTTGCAGAGACAACTTGAAGAAAATATGAGAACAATTCGATCAACAAGATCAAACACATGTAAGTTTGGTTCTCTACTACTTTGCACATTCTTCTATATGCATAACTTTTTTCCCTCCATCAATAAACTAAAGTGGAAGACAAACCAACCGGTTACAATGCAAATCAATGACTTCATTACAAGTCTAGGGAAGAATTTTGAACCAGGTATGAATGAATATTTTTCTAATTTCAAAGAAAGGATGGAAAAGAGATCCAGAATATCTAAGGAATTAGTGGAAAAATACAAAGATGAAATATGTTTTATAGTTAACACAGATACTACTCTAATCAAAGTAGTACAACCGAGGACAACATGGCTACCTCGTATAGAATATGAACTAGATATTGACGTTGCATCTGATTCTATAGAGAAATTATTGAATGAACCAGTTGATAAATCTGCCATGAGATTTGGCACATATGACAAAGCAAAGACTAGAATATCAATTAGATTACAAGTTGAGAAGATAACCAAGAAGAAAAACAAGATTGTTAAAAATTTGAAGAGAAATTTTTCTATCAAAGATGATGAATTGGATAAGGAAATTGATGATACTAAGGAGCAGACTTCAGTTGGTAAGGATGAAGAGCTCGAACAAGATGTTGAAGCCACCGCGTCTGATGAAGCAAATGTGGAGGCACCAAAGGCCAAAAAGGGAAAAAGCATAAAGACTAAGCCCTCTCCAAGTACAAGATCATAGTCGATGACATCCGTTTCACCACCTTTAAAGAAGGGAATTGCAAAGATAACTAGACCAACACCAAAATTCACATATCAGACAAGGAAACCGAAGACCACAGCCCTAAGGTTGAGAAAGAAGTATGTGAGGAACAAAGATGACAAGGATGATTCTGATGAAAATCCTAAACAATTTAAGGTTATGAAAAATAAGGCACCGAATACTATTGATAAAGTTACAGAAGCCATCAGGACAACCAGAGGATTATCTCATCCTAAGATACACACATATGCATATATGACTACCGAGAATAAGAACAAACTTGAAGAAGCTATCATAGGTATGATGATCAACTTCAAACGAGTTCCTATTGAATTTTCTACTTACAGTCTCCATGAATTATATGATAAGATACCAGCTAGGTGGTCATATGCATTAAACACTGAGAAACAGATGAGAGAGGCACCTCTCACTCTACTAAAAGTTGAATGCACAGTGGCAGAGATTGGTGAAATAATACAAAAATATGCCAAGAAATTTCCCAAGAAATCACGGACATTGAATATCCTTCAAGAGAACATGAAGGAAGTGGATGAGGAGAGCACCAGAATTTGGAAAGATCTACTTTATCCACCCGAAGAAATCAAGGAAGAACAAGACGTTGCATCTATAGTCGATACCGAGGGAGATCGACTGAGCACAAAACTGATAGATGTTGATGATGCAGATGTTGACAATGTATTGGATGGAATTCCTCAACTATTGACTAATATGAGTCACCCAGAGATCACAGTAAATGACATAACTAAAGGTGATATTGACGATAAGGCTAAAGAAGATGAGATAGTTAGAGAAACCGAGACCATGGATGAATAAGACATAATAGAGGTCGCCTGAGCAATGGTACCAAGCCAGTTGCCTATTTTAGTCCAAGCTATTGAAATAGAGAGTGAAGCAAAACAGAAGACACCCGAGCAGGTAACAGACACAATAAAAGAAAAGGGTGATACTCATGGTAAAGAGACCGAGCATAGTGGTGGGACAACACAAGGTGATGCACCCAAAGACACTATTGATGCAAAAGACAGAGGTGAAGGTAATACAAACAATACAGATAAAATGATACACACTTATACTATAGACACAATGTCAGTTACCGAGGCACCTCACCAAGTCATCACACCGAGTACCGAGCCAACAAAGCATGAAAATAAGCAAAAGGCTCAATTGGCATTAACTCTATCTCCTTCATCAAGTATTCAAGGAAAGAAAAAGAAGAAGAAATGAATCAAGGATGTAGTTACTTTGGATGAAATCATAGAGATTATAGCATGGGATCCAAGAACACTCGATCCAGAAACATTGAATAAATATGATGAATTATGCACCAGGAAAGCAACATAGGATAAATTAAGGCAAGAACATAGGAATACACAGGTATTAGAAGCTGCCAAGGAGATTCTACAACAAGTTATTCCTGACTTAGATATCAATGAATCCACCCCCATCATTGATCAACTTGCACTACACACCGAGGCAATTAACAAACCTGACATTGATGCTGAGCAGAAATTGGAAGAGCGAGCAGAGAAGAAGATACAATACAAAGTTACTAAGAAGATCAGCCAGGCAGTGACAGTAAATAAGGTAACTCTATCTGAATTTGTAAGTGGTTTAGAAACTATCATATCTGAAGCCATTACAATTCTACAACAATGATGCATGTTAGATCAATTCACTACCGAGATTAGTGAAAAGATAAAACAAATAGATCAAGATCTAAAAGATAGTGCAAATAGTCTATCAACTGAGAAACATGCATTATAGATGCATTAAAACAAGGTACTCCAAAACCAATGGTTGAGACTAGACTTGAAGAAAGAAGAGGAGCACATCAGAGAACAAGTAACCGAGCTACAAGAATGTTACTACCGCATTTGGCTATGATGCAGAAACATGTGACATTGGTAAAGAATTTGATTGCCACCCCAGAACTGTCAGTGATAGAAAGAATATATGATATGCATTCTTAGATCAACTTAGATTTATTAACCATAGAGAATTTAAAAGAGGAGTGGGAGAAGCTAGTGGAAAATCTCAAGAATTCCCATCCTAACATTTTTGAAAAACTATAAGTTATATTCCTATTGTCATTGTTTTCAAAAAAGGGGGAAATATATGTATATAAGTATAGTAAAGGAAGATACTATAATCAGGGGGAATTCATATACATATACCGAGAATGTACAAAGGGGGAGTCGACATGTACAGTATATGTATAGTAATAAGTTTTTGATACTAATGCCGAAGGGGGAGAATGTTACTCCAAATAAGCATTGAAGTTGTCATTAGTATTCAAGCAATTAAAATGGACAGTCGGTAATAGAGTCACAAATAGGATAGTTGGTAATAGAGTCACAAATAGGACAGTCGGTATACTCACTGAAGTGTAGAGTTAACCGAGAGCACTGATCATGCCCAGAGTTAACCGAGTGCAATGATAACTGAGCAGACAAACTTTACCGAGTAGTAGACTACACCGAGATACACAGACAACACCAAGCACCGAGAGATAGCATCAACCGAGTGGACTAGAGGCCACATAAAAGTTTTTTATGGCACATCATTCTATGTAACAACTTTTTTCTAACCTAGATAACGATTTACAATGATCGAGGAGAGCATTAATTATGGATTTACAACATTAATTGTTTATATCTCCTATGTTTAGATGATCAAGGTAAATTATGTACACTATTGATCTTAGGTTATGGATATAATTGTAAATACCTAATTAGGTCATAGAGGTTTGTTATATATAATGTATAGATGTCATTTTTTAATGTATGTTGATCAAGAAATGATCAAGTAGCCGCCATACTACAAACAGCAGAGATCAGACAAGGATTTTAAGGATAGAGACTACATTGCAGTAATCAGTTTTCAGAACAGAGGCAAGGCTACCGAGCAGAACATAGCAGAAGGTATTATCATACACAATGAGGTTATATATTTTGTATGTACTTAATGGATTTGTATCAACAATATTGAGAATGTATATGTTTTAGATCAAATTTATGTTACTCTAACAATTGTAATAGACCCCTAAATCTCTTAACAAAGTAGACTTAACTGTCTTTTGTAAATCTCTTAACCAAGTACACACATACTTTGTATTGCCAAATCCTCTCACGAGGTAGATCTAATCGATCTCACTGTTACTCCTAACAGGGTAAGATCATCAGAAGTGATCACTCTTTGTAAGCTTTAACAAGCTACTTTATTTACTGTAGTAGTGAAGTTGTGTGGGTCTCATCCCCACCATAGTTTTTACCTTCTAACAAAGGTTTTTTGAGATACCAAAATACTAGTGTCATGAGTACTGAATTTCATGTATGTGAATTGTTTACTTTACATAAATTTACATTTCAGCAATGATACTATATGTTTGGTGTATGCAATCTACTCAGTCGATTATTACAAAACTATAGGTTACAAAGATTTGATTAAAATTGTTTAAGGGTACTGATTCACCCCTGCCCTCTCAACAAACACCTCTCCATTATCCCAATCGTAGAGATGTTCAAATGAGAGGGAGGGAGTTATAATAATACACAACATACATTTTTTGAGTTTAAATTTTGAATAAGGTTGACATTAGGGAGCACTCTCTCGCTCTACATTTTTCCAAATGTTAGAGGTTTAGATTTTGTCCTGAAAAGGTTGGACTAGGGTGATAGTCTAGGAGATCTATGGTGTTAGGCTCCATAGTCCCAAATTTTTGGAAAAAATGAAGTCAATGAGCTTAGGATTGTGTTGGCTTCCAAGTTTGGAAATAAATTGACTACAATCAATCAGGAATTAGGGTCATGAGGGAGCACTACCAAAATGAATGTGAAATTGTAGAGGAATATAATTTATAACACTACAAAGATTTAGAAGGGACTTCTAATTATTGTTTAGAATATTCTATGACTAACATCATAGATAAGACATTGGTCATACAAATATTTGTTGATGCAAATTGGACATGAGACTTGAATAATCAAAGGTCCACTACAATGAGTATGTATTTACTTTGTTAGGATGAGTAGCAAGCAATACGAGTAAAAGGTAGGCTATATTTACTTTATCCACCACCAAAGCCAAATATATGGTTGCCACCCATTTCTCTAAGGAGGTAGTTTGGTTATAAAGGTTATGTATATGCATTGATTTTGATTGCAGGTTATTCAATTAATTATGATAGTTAGTGTGCAATTCATTTAGCTAAGAATATTATATATCATGCACAAACTAAGCATGTGGATGTACAATTCAACTTTGTTCATGCATTTATTGTAAATGAACAGACTGAGTTGAAGAAGATTGACACTCAAGATAATGTTGCAGATACACTTACCAATTATGTGAGCACAAAAAGGCTCACTTGGTGCAAGAAGGCCATGTGCCTTCTTACTTGTACTTAATTGATTCATGACTATGTATTCCTATGTACATGTATTTACAATGTATGATGTCAAGTGGAAGAATGCTAGGGTTTTTGGTCCCACCAACCTAATCGATGTAATTATTGTACTCTTATTATTGTTTTAAATTCAGCCATAAGGAATGGAGGGTTTTAGTGACAATGATAATTGATATTTTACGGGTGTATATTAAATATTTTTTTACTAGCCTTGATGATTATCTATTTACTAGCAGGGAGTTATTGAGTTACTTTCATTGGATAGGCATTACGATAATAGTAAAATGGTGAAGTTGTTTACTTTAGGAAATCACCTTAAGAATCATCTATTTTTGGAGTTTATGTCATTTTTATAAGTTGTAAGAGTCTCTACGATAATTATGACAACTATCATAATATACTATGCCATCTCTAAAAATAAATATGACCAATTTCTTCCCTAAGTGCCCATGTAGGATACATACCTTATGACAACTGTAAGAGGATCCAAAAAAGGTTATTTTGTGTGGGATTAATGATTCCATGAAAGTTGGCATGGGATTTATCAAGTAGTTTTGCTACTTATTGTTCTGTGATACCATAGTGGGTTTTCATTCCCATTAGTTTTCTACAAACAAGGGATTTATATTGGTAGTGTTATTAAGTCTTTCAAGTTTTGCTTTGTAGGGGTTATGTTTCTAGTTTGAAGACTTGAATTGTAATAACTTATTGCTAATAACATAATTCATTTATCTCTTTTTGATGAAGTTCTTTTTTGAAAGGGTTTCTCCATGAAAACACAATGTTACATGCTCAGTTTTCTATGGTGTTTATTTTCATTGTTGTAGCATTGTAAATTGTATCCTTGTATAATTTCCTACTCACCTAGGCCTCATTTTAGCATTTTTAGCCTTCCATGCCTGATCATGTTTGATTCTTCTCACATACGCTCAAATCTAGCCACTTTAGTAACTCACTAGTTGCTGGACCTTGACTCATCCATTTGGTAAACACTGTTAGATCTAATTTACTATGGATTTGAGACTTCTTATTGTTGTCTACATCTTATTTTCTAAAAATCACATGACATGGTTAAGAGTCCTACTTGTTTCATCGTGCTTGGTACATTGATATTTCATAGATATTTAGTGTTGTGTTTTGATGTATGTAGTCAAGTGAATAAGCATGTGAAGTAGAATGTTGGTGTTGGATTTACATTTTGTTGTTTGCCTATTTTTTTTAAAAATTTTAATAGGGTGAAAATATGGCCCTAGAGCCTAGTTATTAGGCATGTTAGGGAGATCCTGACTAAGATTTTCTATAGATGCAAAGAGAGGATATGCTAATAGTGAAACATGCTCAGCTTGAGGAAGACATTGCTATGTGATAGATAGTGGGATTGCTACAAGAGCTACTTGTGACATTCTCTGTAGGTAGGAGCAATCACATGTAATTAGTGCTTGGTCATATCTAGGGAATGGTGAAAATCCCTTAAAAAATGTGGAGCATTCTTAGATTCCACACCAATCTGGGGTGAAGGATCAACTCAAGTAGGAGAAGCCTTATCACAAGGCTATTCAAGTGGATGATGGTGTCTATGTGTCGATTGGTCATTGCATCCACTTACTTTTGAATCTTATAGTAAGGGACTTGAGTCAGAGGATCAATTTTTCAATATTAATTAGTGCTTTATCATGTAGCCTTATGGGACCAATAGAAAAGTTTAATAAATCACAAGTAATTTCATGGTTATGCTTCTAGTTGGTGGGACCAACTAGAGTATAAATAGAATCTAGACATCTCCACTATCACATGGAAGACTTTCCAAGAGGCATATTCTTGTTATTTTTTTGAGTAGTTGACATACTATCATCTATATGAGCTTCGTGAACTCCAATACAATTGAGTCTAATAATGGCTTAGCATGAGAACCATATATAGAAATTGAATTAATATGTAGGTTTCGTTCAAGATGAGAAGTGCCTCATGAATAAATTTGTGAGAGGGTTGAACTATCACATTGTGGTAGTTTTGGTGTATGTTAACACTTAAGACCTTTGAGATTGTTGGAAAAAAGACAAAGCTAACAAAGGAGAATGTGGTTGATGACCATATAGGTTTAATATGAGTGAAAGTCAAAGAAATTATTGCTCAATAATCATGTTCTAAGTGGTGTATATGATTCTGATATAGATTTTGATTCTTTTCTCTCTTTCAAAATTGGAGTGTACATTGATGACTTGTCCCTGTACTCCTATATAAATTTATTGCATAATGAATGGTAAGAGATAGTAACAATTTGAAAAAATGAGTGTAAAGTGATGACATGTAATTGATTGAATGTTTGACAATGTTAAGTTGAAGATGATGCAAGACATTAAATCAGTTAATGGTTTGTATTGTCATTGATGTCAACTTGATATCATTTGTATGGTCATATACATAATGCCAAAGACTTCAGAGAATCAATGGCACAGAAGTTATGCTCTCAACAATGCATAAAAATCAAGTATTCACCAAGTGACAGACTACATCAGCGGAGTGCACACCATCGGTAAAGACAGAGATAAAGTCACAGTGATACCTGTAACCACCTAAAATTGGTCTGTCACAACTATGGACCCTATTTGCCCTAAGTGTGATCATGCCCTCGATTTATGTCCAAGCGACCATGTTACTGTTTGGCATATTTCTTTTAAATCAATTTAATGTCCTAGGTGATTTTTATCACTGATTTATATTAACTATTGTAGCCATACGATTCAAATCAAT
>MU226071.1:1465955-1488340 GCA_018584345.1 Thuja plicata | reverse complement strand
AATTAGCACTTGTTACCATTCTAGACAATGCCTCTTTAACCTTGACAAGGCGTCTCAAAACAATAGTGTTGGAGGCAAAGCGGGTCTCAACAACCTATTTTAAGATCAAATTCAAAACAATAATAAAATTAAATCAGGATTAAAATTTAAATTTAATAACATAAAAAGTTTACTAAACTAAAATGACTAGATTTCTAAAACATGTTTAAATTTTAAACAATTGAACTTACCTTCAAGAGCTCCAATTTTGAGAATTGTCCAAATATGGCTTGCGTCATATGGTGGTTCGTGACAAACATTTGGATCTCCTGTGCCTCTTCATACATTTTTTTAATCTACTCAATCTTAGTTCCAATTTTTTGCAGCATTAGGTTGAGTGAGTGCACAACATAGGGTGTCCAAAAAATGTGTTCGAAGCGCTCCTCAACCAACAAGTCGACAGCCCTACAATTCTTAGCATTGTCGGTTATTACCTGAACAACATTTTTAGGGCCAACTTGCTCAATAGCTTCGATGAGAATATTTGCAATGAAAGGTCCGTCCTTCACCTCTCCTTCACAATCCATAGCTTTTAGAAACATTGCACCTCTTGTGGACATTGCAATAACATTGACCAAAGGGCGATTTCTCGCATCTTTCCATCCATCAGATACTATGGTCACACCTATTTCAATCCATGAATCCCTGATGGGCTTTATGGAAGCCTCTACATTAACCACCTCTTTGTCCAATAAAGTGGTGCGCACCTTCTCATAACTTGGGCCCTTGAACCCCTTTGGAGCCTCATTAATTGATCTCACCATTTGTTGCCAATATGGTGAGCGAACAACATTAAACGCCAATCCACATGCATAGACGCATCTTGCTATGGCTTCCTCGGCAATGTCTCTAGCTTCATTTTGAAATGATAATTCCAGGGGGCCCATTGCACTCTTTTTTGCAATTGGTGCTTGAGGAGCACACAAGAATGGATGGCCCTCAACGGGTGTTTCATTGGGGGTGGAAGTTGAAGACATAGATGTTGTTTTTGCTATTTTCCCAGCATTTTGCAAAGGATGAGAACTTGCCCTCCTAGATTCTTCGTCTGCTTGTTTTTGCTCTTGAATATATTTGTTCACAATGTGGTTTGGAAGAAAGGTTTTAGGTAGTACCCCATTAACTCTTGGTTTCCCTGTGCAAAATTTAATGCCTTGCTGAGGAATAAAGCACAAATGTGCTTTCACTCTACTGTAAGAGCTACTAAATTCCTCTTTGCAATGAGTGCATATCCATAAATAACCTCCTCCACTTGGCAATTGGTTAACCATTTCCACATATTTCCATAGCGAAGAGCGTCTGTCTACTTTGAAGCGGGAGATATCGGTGCTAGAAGCACTTGCAGCCATTCTTTGAGTTTGAATGATGAATCTATAAACAATAATTTACAAACAAAACAAAATTTAAAACTAAATACAAATACTATTACATTTACATATACTAATAGTCTAGACTCTAATACAAAAATAAATACTATATACTAATACAAATACTAAATAGTATTACTGTTACACATACCTCTCAGTCTCAAACTTGAAAAAAAACGCTTAGCTTCCACCAGCACTGCTAAAGGGGATAAAAAATGCAGTCCACAGTAAAAAACACAGCTGCATAGAATTTATTTTGCTCAAGTATGACTGCTAAAACGCAGCTGCATAAAACGCAGTCCACCACTGGAGAAACACGCAGTCCACCACTGGAGAAACACGCAGTCCACCACTGGAGAAAAACGCAGTTCACCCAAGAGAAAAACGCAGTTCACCCAGGAGAAAAACGTAGCAGTCCACAAAACGCTTCTCACCTTGCCACCGTTGCAGTCCACAAAACGGTTTACACAAAAGCCATGGAGGAAAAAAATGCGACGCTTTACACGCTAAAGTGTTAAAAATAAATTAAAAAACAACGTTCAAAGTCAAACATTTTCGCTAATCCTGCAAATTCGCCCTAAATTCGCCAAAAGGCGTTGAAATTCGCCCGGGTCCACCATCTAATTTTGAAATTCATTTTTAATTCGCCAAAATTCGGCCAGGGTCCGAAAGTGCGAATTCCCAACAAATTACACAGTCAAATTCTGAATTTGACTCGAATTCGTATCGGACCCGAATTAGGACCGAACCAGATTTCGAATTTGGGGTTTTCAGAATGATTTTGGTAACTTAGATTATAATCAATTAAATTATATTTAATATTATTAATTATAAATACTTATATTTAATATTATTACTATAATTAATTATTAGGCAAATACTTTGCCACTAAGTGACACTTGTTAGCAATAAACTAATTTGAAATATATTTGTAGTTTTTTTAAATTTTTTTGATCCAAAGCTATGAACGACCTATGGGAATCAAACCTTGATGGCAAGACAACAACGCAACAACTTACCCATCACAACATGCCAACATTGACAAATATATTTGTAGTTTTAGATTACATTGTAGATATTTGAATAAAAAGAAGGGAAAATGAACAAATACATATTTAAAAATAATAAAATCATATTGTTTTGCTCTAAGAAAACCAATGTGGAAGCTATTCATGGTAGACATATCTTTTTATAAGATCATTGATGTTAAATTAGATATGTTTTTAATGGAGTTTCTAATAAAGTCAAGATTGCTCACATATGCAATAGTGAATATTTCATGTGTCCACAAGTGACATATTTATGTGTCAAATTTGACTTAGAAATTGATGTTAAATACATGAAATTATAACATCAAATTCAAAAACAACAAAACAAGTGACATATTTATGTGTCAAATTTGACTTAGAAATTGATGTTAAATACATGAAATTATAACATCAAATTCAAAAACAACAAAACAATTTCCACCCCAACGTTTTATTCCGCCCCAGGTCACATGCCATCAATCGCCAGAGGTGCAATATTCGATTGGATCGCCCAGCACCGCTAAGTAGCCTTTATCCTAGTAAACTTGTGCTGTTCCTGCCGATCCCATCGTAAGCGGAATAGTCTAGAAAAGTAGTTTACGTGACTTCCGAGGCTCTGCCATCGCCACGACACCCAAAATTTCTCCGTCTTTCCTCTATATATTCCCCTTCCATCCCTCTTCTACCATTCTTCGTCATGGGCATCAGGTACCCTCGTGTTGTGGCAGTCAGAATCTTATTCTTAGACGGGATTGGGGGTAGGATTCGATCCTTGGCCTTACAGGTCTGTTCTGGTTGTTTTCTTGTTTCAACTTTTTCTTTCAATTTTGGTCTCTGCTTGAAACGCAATGGGACGGGCTCAGCAGCTGTTTTAATTTTTCAACGCTTGTCAGAATTGATATATCGAGTTTGTAACTGTTAATGGGTTTTCGGCTATTTAGGAGAAGATTTTGGCTTCTTTTCGCAGTGAGTCAGGGTTTTTTATGAGGTCCATGCGCATAAAGTTAGGATTTTTGATATATAGGGGTTTTAAGGTACGTTATATATGTATTTTGCGCGTCGTTTACTTTTGGGATGACTGATAATTCTGTTACGATTCTTGTTACTTGTCCATTTGGAGTTACTGAAAAAGATCTGTTATTTTCTCGCCCTCATAATTTGCAATTTTCTTCTGGTCGACTTATTCTTTCAATTTTGTTGTCTCCTTGAAACGTAATGGGACAGTCTCAGCATTTCTTTTAATTTTTAAACGCTCGTCAAAATTGATATGTCGAGTTTGTGACTGTATTATGGGTTTTCGATTGTAGTGTAGAAGATTTCTGGTTTCCTTTCATGGTGGGATACGGTTTTTTCACATGGTCCACGCCTACGAGTTTATGATTTTCGTACATGGGTTTTAAGGTACGTTGCCGAGGTATTTGCGTGTCTTATTATTTTGGGATGACTGGTAATTATGTGTTACGGGTCTTGTTTCTCATTCCATAGGGGCTTCTGAATTAGATCTGTGAATTCCTTATATTCGTTATCTCTAATCTGCTGTTTTTCTTTTGACCGACCTGATCTTGTAGTTGCGTTTAACCGAAAAGTTTGTTGTCTTTGCTTTCAGTTTGTTTTGGAAGTTAGTTTGTACGAGGGTCTTGTATTTTCAATTTTGAAAATTTTCTTTATGAAAGCTTGTAATTTTTGAAGTTAAGTTATATTTATGAGGGTTTGGTTATAGCAGGTATGTTCAATTTTGAAGGTATGAGTGTCTGGTGTTTTAAAGTATGTATTGTTGTGTGTACTTCTGTTTTTAGATTTGTAGATTTTAACTTTTGATTGCCCGAGGGTTCGTTGTTTTTTGGTTGTAATTTTCCTGGGTATCAGTAATCTGGTTTTCACTTTGGTTTTTAAGGCTTCGAGGTATTTTTTATTTATTAAATATGGGGATTTGTTAAGTTCAGGTTTGTTGTCGATTATAAGCAGTAATTTTTATGTCATAGAGATTTTTATAGCAATCATATTTTGAGGGTTTGTTGTATACCTGAGTCGTATCTTTCTTTTGTATCGGTAATATAAGGTTTTCTGGATTTGTATTTGTTCAGGGGAATTTTTCCTTTCTATTTAGGTGCTTGTGGGCTTAAAACTTCTTATTTCGTTGAATTTCTGTTAATTTTTTTTCAATCTTTCAAAGTTTTAATTGGGGTTTTTTACACGTTTCTTAGGTGTACCATGGCTAGGTTTGGAGGTCTGTGGATGGTTGATATGATGACCTTGTTTCCAGATCTGATGTTTTTAATTATTTTAATTGCACCCAGATCTCATATTCACATTGTCTGATGGCTTCTATAGTAAAACATATGTATTATCATCAGTTGTTTCTCTCCTTTCCAATCAGTGCTGAATTATTTTTTTGCTCTCTGCTAAAATTGTCCACAGTATGCTTGCAAAACTATATTTTTCTCTATGATCCGTTTTACATACGTGAGGTTTTTTATTTAGCTATGCAAATTGCTTTCTTTATACTTTTAGAGGATTTGTTCCTTCTCTGCTTAATTTATCCACAGTGAGCCTGCAATACCAAATATTTCTTCGTGACCTGTTTTTCATTCGCGAGGGATTTTATTTGGGGTGTAGCCCCTACGAAAATTACTTTCCCTCTACTTTTAAGGTTTTGAATGTGTGACATAGCAAATAGTATCTCATCTTAATGGCCTGATTTTTTCATCTCCGTTCACTAACTCTATAGGGTTTTTGAAGGAGACGTTTATGTTTTTAATTTTATATTTAATGATTTGTATTCGCCATTAATTATCATATGAGAATTCTATTCTATTAGTTCTAAATAGTGTCCCAGGCCTTCTTTTCATTTGCTGATGCTTCGGGCTCACTCTTTCTCTGTAGATTTGTGATGAGTATTGATTGAAATAGCACACTTTTTAGCTTGTTTGTTGGTGCATGCATCTGATGGCAATTGTAGGAGACATACATAGGAATTTGTTAAAAAATGGATTCGCTGTCATTGAGAGTACTTATTCTTAAAATTTTAAAAATTCGCCTTTGTTGGATTATGCATGATAAATTTAAAGTGAAGTGTTAAATGTGTTGTCGAGATGGCTTTTAAAGCATTAAGAGAACAGCTGGCTTCAGCCGCATCATAGTATTTTCTTCAGGGTTTTGGGATCGTCATCTTGAGATGGGTTTTAATAATTGATAGTTGATTGTATTGTTGAGATGGCTTTTTGAAAACTTTAAGAGAACTACCTGGCTTTGTGGGATAATCATCGTGGACGGAGTTTTATTGTTTTTTATCTTTAAGTTCTGCCCTTTGTTGGTTTATGCATGATAGATCTACGGTGAAGGGTTGATTGTGTTGTTGAGATGGCTTTTGAAAGTTTTAAGAGGATCACCTGGCTTCAGCTTCATTGTAGGTTTTTCTACAGGGTTTTGGGTATCATCTTGAAAGTAGTTTTGTTAATTTGAAGAAACCCCCTTGTAATTTTAACATAAATGCCCTTCCACCATTGGAGTAGGCGACAATTTCCTGTGAGAGCTCTGCCATGAAAGTTCATCTGATGTCATGTTGGCTCGACTTTACTATTATATCTCTATGATGGTTCTGTGGAATCGTATTAGTGCACACGATATTTTATGGAATTGTGCTGGTGGTACGTTCGTGGCTGTATTTTATTTTGACAATGGTAAGTGGCTGGATGCCGTTAGTTTTTTTTGGTAGAGTTTTTGGTATAGCAAAAACATATCTCAATGTGATAGTAGTTATGTAGTCGAATGAAAAATGATTATTAATTTTCTATGGTCTTTTGTGGTTTACAGGAATGTCATGGACAAGTGAGAAAAATAGAAATTTCTTCGTGGAGGGAGGAGTAGCTCTACTGAGACGAAAATGTTAGCATGTTGTCAATTAACTTTGTGAACAAGTATTCATGGTGCTATATGCATCGGCTGACGAAGATATTAAAAATTGAGGAACTTACGTTTTGTCTTATGAGTTACATCTATGATTCACCAGACACTATTATTAATTTATTTGTGATGAACCTTGATTGCATTTGGCACTAGGCCAGATGAATTCTGTTGTTCTGGTTTGTAAGAAACTATTTATTACTCGGACAGAGCTATCAATGTTTCTAGCTCGTCCCAGGCTGTATTGCTTTGAGGGATTTTGTATATTTAAATTTATTCAGGCATGTAGCTAGAAAGGATCTTACCTCGTTGGGTGCGCTCACGGGGTCGGTCCACAAAGTAATAAAATACTTTTCGTTTGTGGTTTTGGCAGGGGGCTTTTACCCCTGCCTGTGTGTTTGTGTTCTTGTTTCTTCTTTGACTCTTTGATTGTGATGCTTGTTTGTTACAGATGTGTCATGGTGGCGGTCTTTGTTACTATTGATTACATAGTGAACATGCACACGAAGATATATTGTGGGATTGAGCACATTATGGATAATGGATAGAGAAAAATGCGGTTATCTTTGAAGAGAGAATAACTTAGGCATACCATATGCATGTTTTGGGGAGTTACAATCCTCCTACCATTGCTATGAAAGGAGATGGACTGGCTATTTTATCTGTGAGCTAAGGCATTGCAATAATCTCGTCATACCAATTGGAGCTTCACAACAATTTTAATCGTGTCATTGATGAAACAGGTGGGTTCTTTCCAAATATTGAAATTTGTTTTAAGATGAGTCTGGTAATATGATTACATATCTGAAGAAAGCTAGTGGCTATACTTTGTTCCCTTTTAAAAATAGCTCTGATGTCTTAAACAAAGATGTCTGTTAATAGCTGGTGATGCCAATCCCGAGATGCCTATCATTTTTCTTGTGGACTGGGATTTCTCTGGTTCTTGAACAGGTATCTTTCTTTAAGACATCCAAGCTGTATAAGATATTTGAACTATTGAATAAAGAAATTAACAATGTA
This sequence comes from Thuja plicata, assembly GCA_018584345.1. Classification (NCBI taxonomy): domain Eukaryota; kingdom Viridiplantae; phylum Streptophyta; class Pinopsida; order Cupressales; family Cupressaceae; genus Thuja; species Thuja plicata. Next base: position 1,480,986 of record MU226071.1, on the reverse strand, counting down.
AGTGGTATACATTCGTAGCTACCAAATATTATTATCGTCATGATACGTTATCCTATCAATATAGATGAGTTGCAAAGAAAAAGCCACTAATTGTCAAAATTAGCGTAACTTCAAAGAAATTACATGCACGGAAAATTCACTTCTTCACACCTAAATACAAAAGATTGGATGTTGTGTTATTTTGGGAAAAAATTAGAAAATGAAATTACGTGAAGAAAGAACAACACTAAAGGGAAAAGTAAAGAATAATTCAACTATGGCTAAATACTTTTTAGTTATCTTTAAGATCAACAATGTTTATGTTCTTTGTCTAGCTAAATCTTCTTCAAGTTGTCCTGTTACCAAATACTGTAAACAAAATGTTTTTCAATCGTAATTTATTAATCACTGACGAAGTAAATGCCAATACCCGAAAAAGAGTTGAGACAAAATTATCTATTCTAGCTAAACCTCCTTTAAGTTGTCATGGCAACAACACTTTAAGCACGATGTTCATCCATCCAAATTCTAGCTAAACCTCCTTCAGTTGTAACATACAAATCACTGAGGCAATAATAAATGCATATATTGTCATTCAATCTTCATATACAAAGCACTGACGCTGTAAAATCATAAATTGATAGACGAAGACTAAATAATCCATTCGAGACAAACCTCCTTCAAGCTATCATGATACCAACATTGCAAACACATTGTTATTCATCCAAATCTAGTTAGATCTTCTTCAATTTAATTCACAAATCACTGCAGTTGTAAAAGAAGATTTGGGAAATAGTGCTAGGGAAAAAGTTAAAACCATGGATGGTTGTCTGTCACATTCTCCCGGGTTGAAAACATTTGACAGCGAAATGTTGATGTCAGAAAATAGTTTGTTGCTTTGGGAAATATATTGTAGTGAAATCTGTGTGCTTGCATACATTCTAGGTCTTGATCTTATGACCTCTTTCGGTGAGGAAAAATTCCCTATAGAGCTAGGCTATGGTGACGGGAACGCGAAATGAAGCAGGAGGAGGCCAGAGAGCAGTCTCCTGCTACTCATTCTGAATCTCCTCCTTTGCCTTGGACATCAAGATTCAACTTTTGTTGCATGGCTCTTGACAAAATACTCAGGGTAGGGCAGGTTTCCTAAGATCGAAGTCTCGGTCATTGGCTTCAGTAGGTGCCTATATGGGCTTTAAGTGCCTAAGAAAGTTGAGTCTTAAAGTAAATTGGAAGATGTCTTAGCGTTAGATGCCTAGAAGGCTTTGTTTACTATTTTTCGAGGAGTTAACGTTTTTTACTGTTTCATTTAATTCTTATGGAACTCTAGATTGATTGTTCTCTTTATGAACTTAAAATGAAATTTCCGAATCTTTAAAAATTATAAGGTACCATTTTGGAGGTATTTGTGCTGATTTTGACCTTGTTTAATCGCAAGAAAAATATTGTTCGTCATGTTTTTGATTTTTTCGTTACTGTAAAAATATATAATGAAAATGCTTGGAGGAGGTTTGTTCAGCTAATGTCATCGATTCCAATTTTCATGCACTCATACTTGGATGTGTATTGAATTGTTGAACAGTTGTAGATTCACTGTTCTGGGAAAAAATTCTTTACACTCGTGAAATGTGTTTTTTATTGTTGTAAATTTGTTGGATATGTATTGAATTGTTGAATATGTTATGGGAAAAAAATATTTACACTAGTGATATGTGTTTTTTATTGTTGTATATTTGTTGGCATCAGTTGTAACGTGTACAAGTGGATGTTTTATTACTGTGACTTAAACATTAAGTCTGAGATTTTGTAAGAGTACTCTACCTAGTATACTCACTTGAACGAATACTGGACATGGTTCGCTCTTTTTGATGGATAATTGCGCAGAAGAGTCCAATGTCGTTGTTAACTTGGCATGAACAAAAATTGAGCAGCATCAAAACTTATAGCGGTGGGGAAAAAGAGCGGTACTCTCCAGTAGAGCAGAAAGTCAGTATTTCTTATTAAAATTCATTGAGACCACTGCGCCTGATGTATCCGCTGTTGTTGTTAACTTGGCATGAACAAAAATTGAGCAGCATGTGTCAAAACTTATAGCGGTGGGGATCAAGAGTGGTACTCTTCAGTAGGGCAGAGTATTTCTTGTTAAAATTCATTGAGACCACTGCGCCTGATGTATCCGATGTTGTTAACTTGGCATGAACAAAATTTGGGCAGCATGTGTCAAAACTTATAGCGGTGGGGACCAAGAGCGGTACTCTTCAGTAGGGCAGAAAGTCAGTATTTCTTATTAAAATTCATTGAGACCACTGCGCCTGATGTATCATGCATTGGGAGTAGTCAATAACAACTGTTTGGAAGTAACAGTTTACTGCAGACGGGGCAGGTAATTGCTTTCCAGGATCAAATGGACTGGTTGCTCTATCTACTGACTTTGGGAATAATTAATATCAGATACTGGCTCGATAAGTTTTTAGTGGCTCCGATGTGATGGGTTAAATACAGCCAAGAAGTGTTTGTTGGTAAACTGTTCTAAAAACACTACTGAAGGCGGTGCTGATTGTCAAAGCCAGTTCATTTTACCAGCCTGTATCAGATCATTGTTTTGAAGTATTTGTGCAACTGGCTCATTGTACGTGGAGTTTGAAGTGCAGTGGTGAGTTGTGAATGCAGTATAAGAGCAAAGCTGAGCCATTTTAGTTTTCAGCTTGTCTCTGACCATTTTTGCTGGTCTCTTTTTGCTATGTACAGCTGAAATGTTCTTAGTCATGTAGCTTAAATTATAAGGATCTTACCTTGTTGGGTGCGCTCATCTGGGTGATCCACAAAGTAATAAAATAGTATGATTTTTTGGTTTTGGCGGGGGGCTTTACCCTTGCCGGTGGGTGTTTTGGTTATAATTTTTTACCATGCAACTTTGACGAGTAGTTGTTGCGAATGATTCAAGATGTGTGTCGGTGTCTTCTTATTTTTTCTTAACAGTTAGCTTTATCCTTGTCGGTGGGTGTTTTAGTTATGTTTACTGTGCAACTGTGACTGATATTTGTTGCAGACAATTCACATGGTCGTACTATCGTTTTATCTGTTCTTTACATTAATGAGATTGAACATACGATGTATACTTTTTCTTTGTTCTGAAGGGACACGAATTAGCTATTTGGTTTGGTCTAGTCATTATTGATTAAATCTCTTATTAGTCATCACATTATCACAATAATGAGGAGTATATATGAGCTGGAAAACTTGCAGATGCTTCACAAGGATTATAGATGGTCACGTTCAATGATAGATCAGGTGTGTTATCTGTTGACTCCCCGTACATGTATTTTTTGAGTTGAAGCTGTGATCTAGATTATAAAATCTGAGCAAGTTACTGTTTCTAACTGCTTGTAATGTTTTATTAAATCAGTCAAAAGCGTTATTTACTTTCTGACTCGAATTATATGTGAAATTTGGGGGCCTGTAATAGAAGTTTATTGCTGGTGAGTTTGGTTTGGCTCATTCGGGTTTTCAAGTTAGCAATATAAATTTGTGAAGCCTGCCCATCTGTTGGAAGGTTTCCAAGTAACATGTTTTCAAATTGTTTGGTGAACGTAGGTCTAGTACAGTTTGGTTGGAAGAGATCTGGAAGAATTTGTGATTTTACCTTTCTTAGGGAAATATAGGTCTGGTAAGTTTGGTGGGAGAAGTTAGGATTTAATATCACATAGGTGTAGAGTAATTTTTTGGACAGTCTTAGAATGGATGGAAATTATCTTTGATTTGAAGTCTTGGTGGAGTCATTTTGTCAGTGGATAAAATGCTGTATTGAATGTTTGCTTGCTCATATTGCAACTCTGTTTATGATAAATAAACATATTTTTAGTTTTTGGTAGAATGTTTTCTCAATGGAATTTTTTTTGTCCCTGAGTGTTGGCTTACTTTGCAACTCATTTTACTTCAAAATAAAACTCAATAAAGTAGGTGCAATTTCTTTTCTGTATTATTGAGTAACGCATTCTAACATCACCCGCATGTTGTAACATATTATTAGTTTTTGGTAGAATGATTTTCTCAATGGAAATTTTTTTGTTCCTCAGTGTTGGGCTTACTTTGCAACTCATTTTACTTCAAAATAAAACTCAATAAAGTAGGTGTAATTTCTTTTCTGTATTATTGAATAACGCATTCTAACTTCACCCGCATGTTATGGAAGACTATATTAATCTAAACAAATTCGATGTACATTACATGTTGACGAAGATATATAATATCTGTATAAAGTGGGGTAACAAAGGTAATCTTGTATTTTTAAAGAGGGTATAGATATTAATTGAAACTACACTTTAATGCAGGCGAACGCAATGAGGGCATTATATAATAACGATTTGAAAAGACGGGATAAAACTAATCTTAGTTCCCTTCTTTTTCAAAAAGGGGACAAATCAATGCTGGACATATCTTGTAGATTATTGTTTCAAACACACATGTGTTTGATGTGTGGATAGTCAACTTTAATGCGTTTAGGTTGGCTTGATAAAAATGAAATTGAAAAGCAGAACGATGGCGTTCTTTGGTTTGGCATCAGAATGGATATCTGAATAGCGACAAATGGTGATGGAGGTGTGGCTGCAGCTCAGAAAATCCTAAAAGCAGCATATATCTCAACGCTACCAACATCAACTGCTCCATTTCTGCCCTGTTGGGCTCTTTATGTAATCCTGGGCCACTTGCTTGATCCTGCTCTTGCATATATGCAACGCATCTACTGCCCTACTGAATACTCTTTTATTCTAATCTCAAAAGCTTGAGATTTGATTATGCTATCACATATTTGAGAGGTCAGTTTAGCTTGAAGTATTGTTGACCTTCCTAGTGTCCGTGGTGGAGGGCTAATTTCCTTCTTTAGGATGTGATGGTGGTTATGGCAATCACATATGTGAGGCAAGTTCAACTTGAAGTATTGTTGACCTTACAAGTGTCCATGGTGGAGGGCAATTTCCTTCTTTTAGATGTGATAGTGGTTCTGGCGACGACCACAATTAGACTTCTCAAGGTTTATTAGAGTCTTGAGAGGACATGATCATCTTTCTTATATAACAGAATATTGGTGTAATAGTGGGGTACTTTTTAAGTGATAGAAAGAGCCATTCTACTTTCAGATGTTTACAATCTTCAGGGCTTGGTTACAGTTATAGCTACAGTTCCAAAGTCTAGAACATACGACTCTTTTCAGTTTAATTGCACGGCAAGATCATTTAATGTTTAGGGTCCTGTTGTAGGCGTGGTAGGTGTGGGCGCTGTAGTAGCACAATCATCTTTATCATCACCATGTCTTTCGATTTAGGACAAACCAGTTTACGTTAAGATGTTTGTAGCTTCGGAGCCATCTCTATATATTTTTTATTGCCACATTCTAATGTAAGTTTGAACATCTGATTCTGTTATAGAAGAAGGTTATTCTCTTTTTAGATGTTTACAGCTGTGGGTCTATTCCCCCCAATAAGTAGCATTGAGCAGACATGTTAAGTGTTTGTGGTAGAGCTCAATGTGTGGTTTGTGAATTGGGTTATTGGTAGATATGTTCATGTGCAGCTAAATGGACAGAGGTTGAGAGGGCAGAAATGGAGCAGTTGATGATGATAGATTTTGGTGCTTCCGCTCAGATGCAGCTCTGCGATAATTATTTTATGAGATGGGCTGAACGCGAGATTCGAAGCTTCAGAATTTGGCCATTCATCTGCCATTCCATCATATGAAAAATCTTCATTACTATCTTATTGTGCAAGGGGAAGGTAAACTTTAGGAGTAATTTTTTAATATTTTGATATATATGCAATAATTGTCAATTGTTAAAATTTGACATGAGTAGCTTTTAAGGGAAAGCCGTTATTATGTTCATTGCTGATAAATAGGTATTTTACTTTTATCGTGGTGATTCAAGCGTCTGTTCTGCATTGGAATTTATTTATTTGTCGTTTTACTGTGAGGTTTATTATACAAACTTAAATGAGATTTGTCCAAGTTAGTTTTGTACAGAAACCTTTTCAGGTCACGTAAAACACTAGGCTTGAGCACAGGAGTTTTAAATATGGTGGTTATTAAATTTGACTTATTGCAAACTCTATATATATCAATACATTAGTTATTTTTTGATGTTTTGATTGAATGAACAGAAAAGCCACAGGCGTTGCACATACGAGATTGCAAGAAAATGCGGCTGGGGTAAATTTCACCTTTTTGTCAAAGTGTACTGGTTTATTTTGATTGTGTGACCATTTATTTTTTCATGTATTCAGTATATATTGGAAGTACTCGACATGTTCATATTTTTCTGCTGAAAAGATTAAGTCCCTGGTGTTCGCAGTGCAACAAAAAGTGATGGTTAGACTTTTATATTTTGGCCATATGACAGGTCGTAGTATTTAATCTGATTGCTGCAATATGTTTCTCATCGTTGTCAGTGCGGTTATGTCATTCGTGTTGACATACGAAGAACTGAAGTGTATACCAATTAAATTAAGATCATTACCTTTTGTGGCCTGTGTTTTTGATATGTACCTGCTATGACGAATTTATTGCTCTGTAACATATCCTTTTTGAACACGCAAAATGCACAACAGGTCCTGTGTAAACTATTTGTGCTCGACAGTTCTGGAGAAATAGCAGTTCAGTACGTTGATCTTGATTCTCGGTGTCTAGCAGCGACTGCTTTACTCAGACCTGGTTTATTGGGACAATTAAGATATTGTTTTGCAGGAGCTTGAGGTGCTGTAGCAGCATACGACAAATGAGGGCAAGCAGTACTTTTACCGCCCTGAAAGATTTCTCATATCTGCATTTCATCGGTTCCAGGTATATACAGCATCTAAAGAGCTTCACTTTAATTTATGAATTAATTAATCATATGGCTTTTTTATAATCATTTGGTTGATCTCTATGTATTGTTGCAGATTAATTTTGTTTAGCAGGCTATACTTGTGATGGGACTTACTCGGCCAGTTTTCTCCGAATCAAAGCTGTGAAGAATGTGGTCGTGTAAAGTGCAAAGAGTCAATTATGTCAATTATTGCTTGGTGACTATTTGTTGATTGGGATTTTCATTTAAATTATATTCGAACTTTTAACTCTGGAAAAATGTATCAGCTGATTAAATTTGGTTATTTGTTGGTAGTTATGGTACACTATAGTCATCAGGTAGAAACTCTAAATTGTCTATCTAGTAGTTGTAACTTAGTATACACTATATATCCGACATTTGAAGTACAGTTGATATGAGGCTAGAACTATTTGATTATGTTTACACATTATAAATAAAACCAGACGACGGGTTTCAAGATATTCTTGAAAAATCTGCGCCCAATATTCTGGTGATTGCATTAGTCGTGAGTTATTAAGACTGAAGGTATCAAGATAGTTTCGAGAAGCTTGAGTTCCAGGGAATGTACCAGTGGTGATTCATTATTATGTAGGGGGTTGGCCTTATAAAAACTTGATTGTACTTTACTATTGTACAATCAGTTATATCTATTTTATGTTTTGAGAAAAATACGTAAGTATAATAAAATTATAACAAATAGCTTAATATAGAGGGTGATATGAGTAAGGAATGTGGTAGTCTTAGAAATTTCCCAGATCATAACAATACCTTGAGTATTGGAGGGTGAAGATTAGGCTATGGGTGAAAAGTAGGCTATGTAATACCTTTAGAAATTAATATAAATAGCGGGGAAGTGAGGTAGTGTATTGAAATGGAGGGTAAAGTTTATAAGTTGACAGGACTTTAAGTTGCATTATTAGTTGATAATATTATGCGCTTTCTGTTGGGGAACGATTCGTCTCTATGTATTGACAATTGTAACTTCTTTCTTATACTGTTGGAACAGGATTTCATCTTATGAAGTTTACTTAGATATCTTCATAGCAATGGACTACTATTGCTTCAAATTTCGACAATTTATATAAAGTTAGTTGAAATTATAAAATAATTATTCATTTAGTAAAATTGAAATAAAATGAACTCTTAATATCATATGCTGACTATAAAATAAGTGGTTTCAAATCAGCTTCTTTTAGAGAGCTGTCACCATCGCCTTTTGCTGTCAGGTATTGAGAACAGATGCCAAAAGCAACAGGTGAAGATTGAAATTAAAGGCGTAGAAGGCTTTTGGAATTTGACTAGTTGTTCCCGTTTTTTCACATCTTGATCAAACTTCCAGATTCTTCATCAGGATTGGATAGGCAGCAAGAGATATGGAGAATTAAAAACAGAGTCGATGTTAAAAACACAATTAAGATTGAATAGGAGAAACGGAGGACAAAGAATACACACAGTTAATGCCAAAAACACAATTAGGATTGAGCATCAGGAATAGATAGTCAACAAGAGAAATGAAAACAAAAAAAAACAATTAAGATTGAATAAGAGAACTATAGATGGTCAACAAGAGAAATGAAAAACACACAGTTAATGTCTAAAACAGAATTAAGATTGAACATCAACAATAGATAGCCAACAAGAGAAATGGAGAAAAAAATAAAGTGTCGATGCCAAAAATGCAATTAAGCTTGAAATAAAAGGTTTCTGGAATGGAATTTGACTGTTTGTTTCAGGAGATATGGAGAAGAAAATGTAACACAGTCAATTCCAGAAGTCTTGAAATGTGGAAACTATGCCTCCAATACAATCAAGATACCAGAGTAACCTCTGTATTTGCGATAGTTTGAGCTAAGGAATTGCTCTTCCAGTATTTATCTTGGTTGCATGGGCCATCAACCCATGCCTTAATTTGAACACCTATATATGCTCTGCTGTCTCTTATCACAGGTATGTTGCCTCTAATTGGAGAGTCTCTCGTGCCCAATTCACTGGAGTTTTGTGTTGTGTTCCTGTGCATAGGATTTAAAATAGCTGGCGGTTGGTAATTCCCATGCTTTGTTCTCAAACTTCCCATCGCCTCGAATGCCCTGATATTTATATCCAATCACAGGATGAACATCCTTTTTGATATTCTCCTGTCCTTTGTCATTCTTCGCATGATCTATTACAGAGTCAGCCTTGCCTATTTCACCACAATCATTCTGATTGTGGCATTTATACATCGGCCTCCGCTGTTTTTTTATGACTCGCTACTCGTAACAATCATTGAGCAAAGCCAAATAGTGCAAACACATTTCTCCAGCCGTCAATTTGGTCTAATAATTTTATTAATTGTTAGAAGGGGGATCGTTTCACTTTCCCTTTTCACCAAATTGTCTATGCACAGCTATGTTCTGTTTATTGAAATTAAGGCAATTAATAAACGTTATACTTATTGTAATTTTTAATAAATAAATTTTAATTTCTAATTGATTAATAACTGCAATGAGTGGCACATTTTTGGTTGTGCATAGACGTTTCTCCGTTTTCAAGCACATTGCAAAGACATCGAGGTTGCCCCAAAGTCGGCCATATTGTAAGCCTTTTAATGCCCATCTTGCTCTATTCTCCTACGCCCCATCAAAATTTGTCATAATTATCCTCATTCTGGGCTCCTTTCGAATTTGCTACGGGCGCAACTTTTTGTTTTCACACATTCAATTCTGCAACTGCAATTAAATTAATATTTAAAACGTTTTCATATGAAAATTGGCCCTTTCTCAACACAAAACCTTCAAATAATTGGAAATTTAAATTGAAATATTAAATAATCGATGAAATAAAATTAAAAATATTTATTTTTAATATAATATTTTCATATTTATCCTCTTTCAACATAAAAATGGACTGTTTTTCAACACATTCAATTATACAATTGAAAATATTAGATAAAAAATTTACATGTATAATTGGAAATATTAGATCAAAAATTTACATAATTGTTGAAGCGAAAATGAAAACAAAATTTATTTTAAATACAATATTTATTATTTAATCTCTTATTGTTGAAAAATTAAATAATATTTAGTAATACATAATTTTTTTTTTTTGTTTCTAATGTAATTTTTTTATATGTAACCTTACTATATTTTTGAAAAATTAAAAAAATGAAATAACTTAAATAAAATAGAACAGATTTTGGGATAATGTTTTATTTAATTTTAACACACATTCAAATTTATAATAGAAAACCTTATATTTAAAATATAAGTAATTGTTAAAATAAAAGTAAAAGGATTTACATAGATGATGTCAAAAAAATAAAAAATAAAACATTGATTTATTTTATTAATCTATAAAAGGATTTACATAGATGATGTCAAAAAAATAAAAAATAAAATAACTTTTTTTTTGTATTGGTAATATTGATTTATTTTATCAATCTATAAAAGTACTTACATACATGATATGATATCTACTAGCATCAATATATTTTTGAAAGCATAAACTATCACCCTCCAAACAACTAAGGATCAACTATCACCCTCCAAACAACTTGCTCTGACTTTGACATGGATTTTTAATATCAAAGACCATACACCCATCCAATACAAAAACTCTCTTAACATCTTCGTACAGTAGAGACCCACAACCACCATTGGGATATATTACCTATTTATACTACCACATCTTCATAGAGTAGAGGCCCACAACCACCATTGGGATATATTACCTATTTATACTGTCATCATAATCGGAAGCACAAACTGAAAACATTAAACTACCTAACTATCCATCTACAACAAACCATCCCCTGAGTAAAAAAGAGGCAACATATACATAGATCATATTGCAGACGACCACCCAAAATGGATAAACTGTAGCAAAATTTGCCCATTTTGGTAGGCATTCTGGCATTGTACATTACTAACCTGTAACGCACTCCACATTCACATTTCTTTGACTGCTGCTAAGCACTCTGAAAACGGAGACTTCGAGCCCTTCCACCACTTCTAATTCTGATCCTTATCATGCTCCCGAATTGGTGTCTTCAACATCTCCCAAGCAGTGGCAATAGCATTTTAACAGGCCCTTTTATTCACCTTGCCCATCCATCGAACAAAAGGGATGATGCCAAATTCTCTAGCATCATCATCGTTAACAATTCCCTCTGCTATGTTAGTCCCAACCTTGGGAACAACCTATTCAAAGATAAGAGTCCAGACCCAATAGTAGTTCAACATCAAATAAAGACGTCGCCACCCACTTCACAGTAGCAATATCCTCACTAATTTATTGAAATGATATTCAGTTTCACCCTCCAACGCAACTTGTTCTCCATAAATTTCTGTCCCAAAACCCTAAAAACCGTTTTAACTACATACTCATCCTTATGTTTTAGTAAACCCTGCAATCTTTCCTTGCTAACTAAGACCCTTGAATCCTTTCTGTTATTTTTTAGTGTCCACCGCGAAGTTAGCCTCCATGCTTTGGTTAAACCTACGGTCACACTACTGCAACAAACTTCAACATTCAAAGCACTAGATGGAAACAACCTTTGCTGTCTGCTACAACCCACCGTTCCTTTGAAAACATTTCAACACACACATCAACCCAAGGTAATGATGAAACTGCAATACTTCACTTAAAAAGCTATCCAGAATCATGTCTCCGCAATCCAATTGTAATCACAACCCCTTCGAATTCCATTTCACACGCTCGAGATTGCTTCAATAAAATGACAATAAGGGTGATAAGATGTCCACCCGGTAGTCGAGCTCATTCACCATTTTAAATGATCATTATTTCCTTTGCCAACTATGAACCGATAACATTATCAGAATAAAAAAGGTCCACCCATTCACCGATTCAAAAAATAAGCTTATTAATTCATAAATAACTAAAACAATAAATATATACAGACCAAGTTTATCATAATTGAAGATTTCGCAAATCTTCAAACCTTAATTCATTCTCCGCATCAAAGGTTAGTGCCCCCTTAGTTTATTTGCCTCTGTGTTGCCACTCCTACGGATATGACTAATTTTAAATTCATCAAAAATCTCTAGCAGCTCCAAAATTGCAATGACATAATTCTGTAAATGCCAAGCTTCCGCCCTACCTTTTTTTTGAATGGCCTGCACAACAATTTGTAAATCACCTTCCAAATGAATTTTTCTTAAATCCACCACTATGCCCAATTTAGTAGGCATCAACACAATTTTTGTCTTTGCCATATTGTTTGTTCCATCAGCTAGCTTTTGTGCCCCTATCGCCAAAGTGTTTCCATTCCAATCACGCATAATGATTGCTGTTCCTAAAGGTCCCGGGTTGCCTTTAGCAGCCCCATCAAAATTAATTTTAATCCACCTTTCTTTTGGCTTATCCCATTTGATCTCCTCCATCTTGTCACCAATAACACGCCGACCATAAGCATTATTTAAGAATATGATTTTAATCCCTGGTCACTTCGCTTGAATTTTTCTTTCAGCAAGGATATAAGGTATTTGTGGATTGAGGTGCGAAGTTGACGCTCCAACAACTTCCTCAATATAGATGTTTATCCTGAATTTAATTCTCTCCATAGATTCCATCTTATCTAAAAACTTCTTCCATTCCGTTCTTCCACAATTCCCAAATCATAATTGATGGGCTAATTGCCCAAACATTTGACAACATTGACTTTCTTTGATAAGTGGGCCAACTAATAAAAACTTCTCTCACTATGTTTTCCAAAGGACCACACCACTCTAAATTTGTTCTCAACATTTCCCAAAATTTCGAAGCAAACCTACATTGCAAAAAAAGATTATTTGTATTTTCTTCACCTTCTCCGAATAAAACACATTTTGTTGGACCAATGAATCCAAATTTCTTTCTTCTCTTCCCCACCATGACTTCGTTGGCCAAACTTCCACTTCATTGACCCTATCTAGAATCTGATAACCAAGTTTTACTGAATACTATCCACTTTTTGCAACACACCAAATAAGTTTATCCTCCTTTTGGGTCAATGTGACTTCTCTGTTATGAAATAAGGCTTTCATCAATGCAACTTACTGCTTCAAAAGTCCCATATTGTCAACACTCTTCCATTCCCATTGCAGCCCTACCTGGGTCTATTTTAATTCCATATAATCACTAACTTCCCTCCCACTCATTTGCAATGTTTTTTTACAAATCATGATATTTTGCCACGTTTTTGATGGCCTGGTAGCCATTTCCATGAGTCCTTCCAGAACAGGGCCTTCCTACCATTGCCCACTTGCCATCTTAAATGATTTGTGATTACCTTCCGACACTCAACAATAAAGTTCCAGATCACTGATCCTTTTGGAAGATTTCTTATTGTCAATATTCTGTGATTTTCTTGAGAATCCAGATATTTGGCCTTCAACACTTAAACCCAAAGCAAATTAGGATTTTTGTAGATGCCCCACACCAGTTTTGCACCTAGTGCCTCATTCATCTATTAGAGTAATAAGTTATTTCACTTATTAACTAAATCATTCTGATTTAATTATTCAATCACTTATTATCTCTATTTCACTTAAGCTAAACTTTAGCATATAATAATTAATTTTTTTATTAATTATTATCATGCAACCTAGGTTTCCTCTTTTTAGGGTTTTGATCACCTTTTATAAGGTTTGATCTCTTTGTTTTTTTTAAGCAATTATCTCAATTATTCATTTTGTAATCTCTTTTTGGGTGATTCCACTTGGTGAAATCATTCATGATGTAACCTTTCTGAGTAATTCATTGTATAGAGGATGCTATTGCATTGAGGGTTTTCTTTCTATTGGATTCTTTCTAATAATTCCAAAGATTCCAAATCCACGAACCATATACTCAGAACGGGGAACCCACGTTCCCGAGATAACTCAAAGGAGATCCAGATAACGTTCACAAGATTACAAGAGGGAGGTACTACGCTATCTATCCCAAGCAAGATGTTCTTTTTATGCCCAAAATAAAGTTCCTACAATGGTTAACCATACAAGTTCATTTACCATTCTATCCATAAATCAAAATATGAGTTTCACATACAAGAAAGAGGTAAGCTTTAATAATGAATACAAAACCGGTCTGTTATGATTGAGATGGTCTCTACTCGAAAAATGGTACCTCAAGCCATAATTAGGTTTTCTGGAAGATTAATGGAGCTGCCCACTATACCTGATACAAACTAGGATGGCATGCCATACAAACAGGGTCTCGTACGAAACATGATGGTGTCCCATATGAAGCAGAACTCCCATATGAAAAAGTATTGCATTCCATACGAAATATGATTCCCATACAAAAAAGTAACTCTTAGCCCACGAAGTATTTACAGACAAAAAACAATTAAAACAACTAAGAAATAAGTTAAATAATAGAGGTCCTACCTCGTAGCCAAAGGAGAAACATGAAAAGATGAGGAATAAAATAAATTCTAGGTTGAATCCCAAAGTAGCTCCACACAAATGGAAGTATTCATGACATGATTCATGAGCCTCTACCCACCAGAAACTGACAACCTAGTCAATCACAACGAGCAGAAGCCTACATTTCTCCAAAACAATTTGGAGCACATTCCAAATTTTTCTACCAACCCAAAAGTGAAAAAGTGAGTTAAAATAAATATTTTTTCAAATATAAAGCACTTTTTCCCAAAAATCCCTAAAGGAAAAATTATAATAAATCACTTAAATAATTCTCACAAACTAATGACTTTCCCAAATTAAATCAAATCTATTCCAACGACAAGTAGTCGACAATAAAATATTAAATCCCCAACCGCATAAAATCAACATTAAATTCTAAATCACTCATGAGTCGACAAGATATCAATAGACTTCCTATTAATTAGAAAGAACATAAATGCAATTACAACCATATCTGTCGAATACTAGAAACGTACAGCCCTGTAAGGTAATTCCTTCTTGAAAAATGCTTCAGAAACCTGTTCACAAAAATCAGCTAGGGTGAGAATATTGTGGAAGTGCATATCCAGCCTACCATGAAGCTGTAACACTTCCCTGGAATCCTTCCTGACATGAAGGATACCCACCCCAAGTAGAGGTAGTCTAACAAAGTAAAACTGACTGAAGTAATGGAATTGTGCAAATCACTAACATTTACATCAAGTACTGTCAAGGACATCATAATGTTGAAGTATGAATATGCATCAAAGGATTATTCAACATCCTTTACCAATAATATAAAACACTT
>MU226071.1:1420272-1458288 GCA_018584345.1 Thuja plicata | reverse complement strand
ATGTTCAGTTAGCCAATTAATCCCTAGGATTATGTCATATGAGCCAAGAGGTGCTACATAGAGATTCACTTGCGTTATGAAATTGGGTAACTCCAATTCGCTACAAACCAAACACTGTTCTACCCTTCGCTCTGCCCGGTTTCCATATTCTACAATCCATGGGTTAGCCATGTAACCAACTCTAATGGGTAATCTAGAAACTACTCTAGGATCTATAAAACATTTAGTTGCACCAGTGTCCACAAGAATAGATACATTATGACCAAAAAGTTTACCTGTCAGCTGAATAGGAGAAGCCTGAAATTCTGCCTGCCTATTATCCACTGCAGCGTGGATGTGATGTTGAGCTTGAGAGGCTTTACCCCCTCTCTGACCTGACCTCTGGGAACAGTGACTGGCAAAGTGGTCTCCGCCACAATCATAGCAACCACCCCGTGGTCCTTGTTGTCCCTCAAACCTACTGTTCCTAATCTCATTCTTGATATTGTTGTTCTGGTTATTCCTGTTGTTATTCTTGTTTCCAAAATTTCCCTGGCCTCGACTCTTCATGTTCCTGATCTGGTGTTTGTCATTTCCCTTTTGACGGTTATCCTGTTTTCTTTTGAAACCTCCCGATTTCTCAGATTTTTGAGGCACTCTAACCGCTGACAAGCTCTTTAATTTTTCTTCCTATCTTAGAGCCTTTCTAAGTGCTGGCTCCATCTGTTCAGGCTCATGCATCAGTACTTCTGAAGCAATTTCTGGTCGTAACCCCATAATGAATTTTTGAGTACGAAATTCCTCATCATTCCGGTACTGTGGAACATATTTCACGAGATGGCAGAATCTCTCATGATAGGTTGTAACTGTCATGACTCCCTGTATTAGATGTTGAAATTCTAAAATCTTTTTGTCAAAATAAAGCTTTGGTAACCAACGAGTTCTGAACAGCTGTAGAAATTCTTCCCAAGTGACCTGTCTAGGTTCAAGCTTCTTCTCTGACATTAGGTTTTCCCACCAAGTCATAGCTTCCCCTCTTAACTGGAAAGTTGCCCACATGGCTCGTGTCTGTCCTGTAAAATTTTGAACCTGAAGTACCTTTCCATCGTAGCTATCCAAGCCTCAGCCTCATCTCCTAAGGCTTTCCCATTGAAAGTGGGAGGAGTGACCTTTTTGAGGTCCTTGCTCAGCTCTGCTGAGATTTGCTCTCTAGTCGTAGTTTGTACAGTGGCTGCTGCATCAGCCTCAGCTTTACGCTGCGCTTCTATTCTCCCGTCCTCTTCCTGTTTCCTTTGGGCTTCTGCCCTCAAATCCTCCTCATGTTTCTGTCTTACTTCCTCACTAGAATCCGCAGGACCCTTTCCCTTAATACTACTCTCCAAGTGATCCATTATGTCCTTTTGTTGCTGCAAAAGTGTTCCTTGCTGAGTTAACAAGGCAAGTATCTGGTCAAAGCATTCACTGGACTCCCCAGTATCATTACTGGATCCTCCCTTACTAGCATTTCTAGTCATCATGATGACGAATCAAAATCCTACATCGTCGCACAATGCATAGCATTAGCATAAGACCCATAAGGCCGCAGAGTAGAAACTCCGCTCTGATGCCATATCACTGGTCTCTCACAATGCATATGAAATTCAGATTTACCAATACGTACCAGAGGGAATAATATAACAATTATGGGTACAACGTCCATACAAGAACAATATTGGCTCAATAATGAAAGGTCGGTGTTATTATCTCCCATGCCACTTCTTAGGATATAGACACACTAAAATCTTGCAATTAAGGCATAATGTGTTTGGTAAATGTTCATTGAAACACACAAACATTAAGTGTTCACAATAAAATAGCCAAAGCACAACATATAATAATCAAACAACGAAGGAGAATGGCACCATCGTGTGGACCTCACAAAGGGGGTAACTACGAATTCGTCTCACTTCGTATAAACACACGAAGCATAATACATATCAATTGTGTGAGCGAATAGTGAAAATTAATTAATTTAAATAAACATTGCATGAACATTTACACATTTAAATATATAACATCAAATAATCATTTCTAACAATGATGGAAGGTAAAGTTCCACAAATATTTTGGAAAGAGGCAGCGAGCACTACAATTTACACTCTTAATCAAGTACAAATAAAAGGAGATACAAGTAGGACACCCTATGAACTTTGGTGTGGAAATGTTCCCACTGTCAAGTACTTTAGAATCTTTGACAGTAAATGTTATATCAAGAGAGATGAGGACATTGGAAAGTTTGATGCTAGATGTGATGAAGGCATATTCCTTGAATACTCTACTAAGAGAAAGGCCTATAGATGTTACAATAAAAAGTTGAAAATGATAGTAGAGAGTGCAAGTGTAAAAGTGGATGAAAGCATTGTAAGTTTATCCAAATCGGGTGGATATGATTCAATTGATCAGAATGCCAACACGATTCAAAAGATCAACAAAAGGAACAAATCCAATTCCAAGAGGTACGGTGAATCAAATCGATGAATCATATACTAATGAAGAAGATGAAGGAGAAAAGACTAAAGCAAGACAGAAAACACCAAGGCATGTCACACTAAATCATTTCAAAGAACAATTCATTGGAGATAGGAATAAAGGTGTTTAGACAAGGAGAATTACAAAAGAACATGTATGCCTAATTTCTCAAGTTGAGCCAAAGGATGTCAAGGAAGCTTGTAAGGATGAAAATTGGTTTAAGACAATGGAAGAAGAGTTGACATAAATTGAGAAAAACAATACTTGGATTCTTGTTCCCACGCTTACGGAAAAAAAATGTTATTAGCACCAAATGGGTATTCAGAAATATGCTAAATGTAGATGGAGAGGTGGTGAGAAATAAACCAATATTGTTTTGTAAAGGCTATGCACAAATGAAAGGTATTGATTATGAAGAAACCTTTGCGCCTATGACAAGATTGGAAGTGGTAATACTATTTCTTGCATATGATGCTTAGAAGAACTTCAAGGTATACCAGATGGATGTCAAATCTATTTTCTTGAATGAAGAAGTGTAAGAAGAGGTATACATTGAACAACCATATGGATTGCAACTGACTGATCAAATAGACATGGTATGTTTATTGAAGAAGGCCCCATTTGGACTAAAAAAGCTCCTAGAGCTTTTGGTACTCAAGATTGGATAAGTATCTACTTAAGCTTGGTTTCAACATAGGTAATGCTGATAGTAATTTATATTTCAAGATTAATGATGAGAAAATTCCGATTGTTGAGGTCTTTGTTGATGACATTAACTTTGCAGGTACTAAAAATTTAAGTCAAGAATTTTCCTTAGAGATGAAAAATGAATTTGAGATATCCATGATAGGAGAAATGATTTTTTTCTTAGGATTGAAAATTATTCAATCAGATGAAGGAATATTTGTATCACAGGCCAAGTATGTGAAAGAGTTGCTAAAAAAATATGGTTTTGAAGACTCAACGTCTAATGGGTACACCTATGGTGACTAGATGCAAGCTCACAAAGGATGATGAAACTCCAAAGGTAAATCAGTCTAGGTACAGATCAATGGTTGGTGGCTTGTTGTATCTAACTCATAATAAACCAGACATAATGAATGTAGTGTGTGTATTTGTAAGATTTCAGGCAGAGCCAAAGAGAAGTCATGAGGTTTCAGTCAAGAGGATTTTCAGGTATTTGAAAGGGACAATAGACTTTGGGATATGGTATTCAAAAGGTGAATAGTTTACCTTGTGTGCATATACCGATACAGATTGGGATAAAGATATTGATGACAGAAAAAACACAAGTGGTGAAGCATTTTTCTTGGGTGGTAGACTGGTCTCGTAGATGAGTAAGAAAAAAATTGTACTTCATAATCTACGACTAAGGAAGAGTATGTTGCTGCTTCTATAAATTGCACACAAGTAGTATGGATGAAACACATGTTGTTTGATATTGGAATTGTCTTTGATGAACCTATCATTATCTATTGTGATAACTCAAGTGCTATAAATATTTCAAATAATCCAGTGCAACATTCAAATAGAAAGCATATTTTAATCAAGTTCCATTTATTAAGGGAGAAGGTAAATGAAAAAGAAGTAAGGTTGGAATACATACCTACCAAAGAACATATTGATGATATCTTTACCAAACCTTTGCCTAAGGAGACATTTGAATATCTCAGAGGCAAGTTAGGGGTCATTTCCCCTCCTCAAAACTAAATGATGTTGGAAGATGCATCAATTTAGTGAACCTAATATTTTTATCTTCAAAGTATGGGTTGATGCAAGGAGGATACTACTAAGGAGGAGTAGCCAGCATGTTAAGTTACTTGTTTAATTATATCTATAGATAAGAAAGATGAACATATCTAATTAGTGCAAGATTGTTGGAAAAGAATGTCTTTGTCCTTGATGTCAAAGGGGGGAAGAGCATGTGAAAAACAAGTACAAGAAGAGCTTTGGTTTAAGAGGAAGGATGCATATCTAAGGAGATGATTGTTGATGAAGATAAGAGCATGTAATTAGATTGGAACCAAGGGAAGCTTTCTTTCATTGGGAGCATGTTATTGAGGAAGATGAGTTAGAGAGACTCTAAAATATAATTGTGAATATTGTTGGTAGTATTGTTGATTATCTTTCTAGGAGCGAGATTGTTGGTTTTTGGTTGCATTACTTATTTTTACATCATATGTTTCCATCAATGCCAAATGAGGAGATTGTTGGCCCATATTGGCATTTTGGATGTGTTGTAATTGATGTCAACATATCAGAAGAATTAGAGGAATTGACCAAAAGATCTATTTGTTTGTTGCTAACTTGATTGTTGCAGGTTAGCCAATGAAACAAGATGCTCAGAGATCTGGTGAGAATCGTATATTACAGATATGAGTTTGCACACGTGGGAGATTGCTGAAGAAGGTCATTACTTAGTTCACTCCAAATTTCAGAGGATATCATGAAGATTTGGGCATGATTCAAGGTTAGAATTGGTGACTGGCAGACATGGTGACATATAGTGTTGACAGGAAGACAAAAAGAGGTTCAATGTGCACAATCAAGCTAGAATTTCATGGAGTGAATCTAGGAGTGTGTTTGGGACATACTCATATGTCTTCAATTCAAAAGGTTTGTACTTTAGAGGTCTGCATGGCATATTTTATTGTCTCAGTGACTTATTGATAATGTTCTTTAGGTTCAGTGAAAAAGGGCCGAAAAATCCAATGGCTATGCTGGATTTATGTGTTTGAGTGTTTATCATGATTCTATAAGATGTTCTTGAAGTATGTGCTTGATGAGTTGGCGATACACATGGATGAGAAGGATCAGATTGGTGGAATTTTTGGCCAATAATAATATTTTTATTATTATTCTTGTTCTTGACCGACTTAGTTGGTAAATCATGTTGCACAAGTGCTAAATCGTGAAATCTAGGAGATTTATGATGTCAAGATGGTTGATATAGGTCATGGATATGATTTGACTATCATAGATGGACTTGAAACATGCAATTTGGCGTGATGATTTTAAGAGATGGCGGATCAGGTTTTGTCAACCTAGTTCTTGGTATAAGATGATGAATTAGGGCAAATTAAAGGTGCAGATCATGGATGAAAATGCTAAAGGTGGCTAGAAGAGGAAGAGCTCGAATCAGTGGTGATTAGAAGTGTTTTAACAAGGGGTTAAATAAAGATCTAGTTTGTGCTACATTGGAGCTATATCAGACATACGGTAGATGTCATTTCACAGTTCACAAAATCTCAGATCATTGTAGTGATCAAATTGTAAGTCAGTGAGCCTTCCTCAGGGTTGTAGCTTGAGGATTTTTTTATTTGAGAAGTGAGCTCTTAGTAGTGATCCTTAATGCATGTGCATTACCCATATATTGTAATAGGTTATAATTATAACAAGGTATTTACTTATTGTGGGTAATCAACCTCATCGTGGTTTTTTCACTAACAAGGTTTCTATGATAAAAATCTTGTGTCAAGTTGTGTAGATGTGATTCTTATTTGTGGATGCATGCATATTTAATTTTAAATTAATCAAATCAGAATTTAGATTAGGTGATTAATGGTTAAGGGTTTGAAGCTTGAAGTTTTGAGAATAACTAATTCACCCCCTCTTAGTTGTTCACTTCCATATTATCAACAAGTACAGATGGACAATCATACTCCTCCCCCATGAATATACAATACGATGAATCTCCATGCGTGAACCACATGTGCTAAGGGTGCAAGAAACATATTCCCTCTACAATATGGTGTAACTATAATGATAATGGTACCCATCACCACCTTTCAAATCATGGGAACATCTCCAACTACTTATAAAAGTGCCTCTAGGGATATATGATCGCTACAAACATGAAGAGGACTAAAACCCAGATAATATATTTAATCTCTCTCTATCTTTTCATGTCTGTGATACCACACACCTCACTGTCCTCCCATGGATAGGAAATCACTGGATGCGGTATACATCCTCAAGCATAATTGTCATCTCTCTAGTAGGTAGATGAAATGTGGAAGTATCCTCATCCCATCTCTCCATGAGTGCCATAAGCATGAAATGATGATATATCATGCAAGGAAGGTGGTACCCAATAAAATCCAACATCTCTCAAAAAATCTAGATCATTAGGACTCAGATTCTCAAATTGTGCCCGAAAGTATGTCATGGCCTTCACTCTAGCATGCTCTCAAACAATATCAAAACATGAATCATATGCATCAATCAATTTGAAAGGGAAAACTAAAATATTTGGACTCTGGGAACATGTCAAATTTTTAGGAACATGTTGACTTTGCACGTACAAGTTGAATTTTTAGGTACAAGTCAACTTTCTGGATACAAGTCGACTTCTTGGGAGCATGCCAACTTTTAGGGTACAAACTTTTTGGATTTTCTGGCCCAAACAACATAAACTATCATCTACAAGACGTTTTAAGGAGAGTCAAAATGATAGAAGGAAAGTCAACCACATGTTTCAAGGCATACCTCATCCAATGACATCTCATCTTTAACAGCTTGTCTCAGAACCTCGAACCTCGTCTATTGCAGTTCCTTCTTCCTCGACATTTTCTTCCTCCTTCACAAGAGAAAGAAAAAGGTAACAATAATTTTTTTTTTCGAAAAGGTAACATTCTAACTTAAAGTCACTTTTACGTTAGTTTCTTTTTATCTTTATACTTATCTTTTAACTTCGTTCATTTAATACATACCCTTCACTTAATCAATCATAACTTGAGCTAGAAAGCTCTGATTTTCGCACCGTTTTAGGTGCTGGAATTGTGACTCAGTTTCATAGATATCCAAGTGCTTTTTGAAATATTTTGAGTTCATATTAAGTGGTTTCGATAATCATTTATCAAAAAAACACGTTCACAATTCGGTGAGGTATACACAATTCCCTATTTCACCTTCCTAATAGCAAGCCAAAACAGGAGGGCATACAACCGCCCAATAATTTCATCATTTTCTTAGTAATCCCTAAGGGATTTATGTTTTTCACTGACATATGGTTTTATAGGTTGTGGTTCCTAACATTTTCTTGTAGGAATTACACACTGGGGGCTTTGATATATCCTTTTCATTTACTAATTTTCCATACTTTAGCTTGCATATGCACGTAATGTCACATACCGCTAAAGTGGGGGCTAAATGTATCATCCTAAATTGTAAGCACCTATGTTCTCTACAATTTAATAATTGTTTAGCATCCGCCTTTCTGTATTTACATTATAGATTTCATTCTAGGACTTCATAATTACACTTGATGCATACCTAAATCCAATATGGGTTCTTTGATCTCTCCAAACTTGTTCAAAATTGGGGTAGGACATTATTTATAGGTTCCCTCTACTTTTCCTCTAATCATGAAATTCATGTCATCTCTCAAGTACTATTTTACCTTTTATGGCCTCAGATTCAATCTTGACATCGTAATCAACTGTTTGTTTAGATCTCACATCTAAGGACTGATCGAGACCTACAAACCAAATTTTGGCCAGTTCTAGGTGGGACAAGTCGACTAGCCAACTTGTCCCTGGGAATTTGAGCCCAGATTTAGGGTAGGGTTCCGCCTAAGTGTTTAGTGTGGAGCCTGACCAGTCTCCAAGTGGGAGATTGTTGGTTTGTGGTGACTGATTAGGCAAGTACTGTACACTTTTCTAAATTTTTTGGTTAACTCGTTAAGTATTTTCTGGGTTGACTCATCAAGCATTTCCCTAGGTTGACACGTCAAACAATTTTAGGGTTAGGGTGTTTCTATAAGACAAATGGTGTTAGGGTTATGGCTTGTTAGAGTGAATAAGTATTGTAGCATTTGCAACAATATTGAGTTGCAAGGATCGCTAGTTGTAATAAGTTGAAATTACTAAATAATAATATCGAACTCTCTTTTTGGTGGATGTAGCCCAAGATTGGGCGAACCACATTAAATTTATTTCTTCTTGTTCTACTTATGTGTTCTTTATTACTTTGCATTTTTGGATATATTTGCATGTAAATTTTATATTTCTGTCTTCTAATCCTAACACTCAGGACATTTGCGAGATTTCTAGATTTACAGTCAGCCTGCTTAACTCCATCTCCCAATTTCACTATTAAATTAACCCTCACACATAATTTTGAGGACATGAAATCAATTGAAAGGTAAAGACCCCAATTTGATGACAACAAGGGATTTCAAGGCAAAATCCCCAATTTGATGACATGCTATGAAGTGAGATTTTTCTATTCAAAATTACATCAAGCATCTACATTCTTCCTCAAGCATTCAATACATCCAAGATATCATTGTTAACATCATCATGGATTTTTAAACAAATCATGAGGATGGCTAGGAGTACTCTTTCTATCTAAAGTTGGGTATAATTCCTTTTTATTTTTAGATATATGCATTGGTGCTTCATATTTACATATTTACATTTTAGATCTATGATTATTTATATCTATTCAATCATACATTGATTGAATTTACATTAAAGGGTTTCACTCTATCACATATATGGCTAGATCTAGGCATTTTCTTATGCCTTTCATCTCATTAGCAATTTAGATATACTCTAGATTCATGAACACTACACATTATCTCTATCATAAAAGCTATCCATGGAGGTGGGAATCACCAAAAATGGGGGGTTGACCAAGGAAAACCCCTATATAGTCACACACACACAAAATCTCAAATCTACAGGTTTATACAGTCTCAAATCCAACTATAAATACAAAGAACCCTTCCAGAAAAGAACCCTTCCAGGAGGTGATTGAGGAGACATAAGAGATTATGAAAAGATTCCTTTAGAGGAACCAATATAAATTCATCCCTAAAACTTAAGGTGAAAGTTCTATAGTTCCAAAACTTGGTCTTCATACAACCAATGTTCCTAGTGTTCCAGAAGTGGAACAAGTAGAAGTTGATGTGATGGATGTTCCTAAAATTAGGATAGAGAAAGAGTAGGTGATGGAGAAGGAAGTGGAGATAGAGAAAGCAAACCAAGTGGAGGATACTCATCCTCTAGCCCAAATGTCTTTAACCATAGAGGATCCTAAGGATGCAGATGAAAGTAAGATAGTTGTTGAGAAGGGTAAGAGAGAAAAAACTGAAGGCAAGAGACATTGCTAAGGTAGTGAAGGAATTTATGGAGCAGGGCAGTATGGAAATTGATCCATAAATGTTAGAAGGGCCAACATAATTCCTTATTCTCTCACCCCTTCAAAAGTTCAAGTTTGCACAATTTGCTGAAGCACAAGCTAGGGAAGAAATTTTGAGAAATCACTTGGAAGAAAACAAGTTGTTGGGTCTGGCATATGATGTATTGGAGAAAGTGATGCGTACTTTTGTCAAGAATACAATAGATAGTCCCTATGAACATCCCAAGAATCTTAGCAGTGTAGTAAGTACTCATTTTGAGTCATTTGAGAAATATGCTGAAGTAAAGGTAAGGAAGGAGTTCAATGATAAAAGGTTTAATGAATTAATTGGAATAATAACATATGACAAAATTATATTGGACACAAACATTAAGGGCATTCAAGATGCAGAAGGTGGAAACATTTATAATTCATGTCTATCTATTTCAAAATTTGTTGGAGGCATTAAGAAGTAGATCAAGGAACTTGAACAACAATTGGATAACATTGCTCAATCCTTTGATCCTTTGGTAGCTTCTACTTTAGTACCACAAGGTCAGGTAATCTCCTTACTTAAAAAAAATCAAGGGGATAGTGCAAGAATGAGATAGAATCATTGGCCGTGTGGGAGAATTTAGGAGTCTGATTGCTCCTAAACTTCAAACCTTGTTTAGTTTGGTGAAGGAAGTACAAGGAGCATTAGCTACATTAGCTCCAACTAATTTGCAAGTGACATAAGAAAAAGTTTACTTATTCAATTTACACACATCAATTTTGAGCAATCTCATACATGGATGGGACAATGATCTACAACTATTGAAGACCATTTGTGCAGACATCTTCAAGATGATGTAAGTTAGTAATTTTTATGTGTACATATGCAGATGTATATATATAGTTTTTGGATGGATTTTTGACATGTGGATCCCTAACATTTCCATTTATTTCAAAAGGGAGAGTAGGGTAGTTAAAAATTTGCACAAATATACATATCAATGGCTCAGGGGGAGTCGTGAAAATTGTTTTGCAGTTTTGAAGTCTTGTGCATATTTAGTTTTTGACACTTGGTCATTTTTCACTAAGTGTTTCCATCAATACCAAAGGGGGGATTGTTGGCAAGAGACACTGCATAGATGCTTTGGTGTTGTCATTGATGACAACTACAATACTCCTTTTTACACATCCACATTGTAGTAGGAAGGTCAGTAGTAAGTCAGAATGGAATTTTGTCTTAGTCTGGTAATGAAGAATATGGTGTTTTACCAGCATAATGTATTTGGTCTAGTGAACTCTTCTAGGTTCAAATATTTAGTTGCAGATATAAGAGAAGTATTTTGGATGTATGGAGATGCTTATTTTAGAATTTGGAGGTTTGGTGTTGCTAGGTGTGGAAATTAGATGGATTTGTGTATTGATATTACATTTACTAGTTAGAGCAGCCGACCTGTATGATAAATTCATTTTGCGGAAGTGGGATATCATTTTGGTGATAAATTTCATGTTCTAATGGTGGATTCGACATGTATAGATGCATGTGCACAATTTTTTTGGTCCAAATTGATATTTGATTTTGGATTTGGCCAACTTGGTTAACATGGTAAATATTTCTTAAAACATTTTTGAGTTGACATAATGCAATCAAATTTTTGGTTGTGGACCTATTAGATTGATTGTTTAGGGTTTGAAATTGTAGTTGATTCATGTAAGAAGTGAAAGAAGGTTTTGTGTGAAGGATCTTATACAGAGATTTGAGATCTAATTTTTGATCAACGAAGGACAATGATATAGTGCAGTCAGAGATAAAGTGTACCAGATCAGTGTTATATGCTTATGTGGAACTGTAATTAGGAATTAATGAACGCTATTTTAGTTCTTCAAAATTTCTTATGATCATTGTAGTGATCTTGTAAGGCACTAATCCTTTCCACAGGGTTGTAGCCCTTATTGTATTTGAGCAGTGAACTCTAGGCAATGAGTCTGAATGCATGTGGATTCCCAAACATTGTAAGACAATATTTATGCAAAGTATTATCTTATGGGTATCAACCCCACAATAGTTTTTTCCCTAACATGGTTTCCATGATAAAATCCTTATGTTATGGTGTTATGCTTCTTTTATTTATGTTCATGTTTATTACTTTCCATTCTATGTGCTAAGTGGTTTGTGTATCAGTTTAATAAGTTTAAAATTTGTAGTACACCGATTCAACCCCCCTAATGTTCCCTCATTCCAACAATATAGAATTTAGGTTAGATTTAATTTATTATAATAGTAGGTCTTAGCTACTTGAGGAAAGGTAGGTTCTTAAGTTGGTGGTTTGATGGGTTTAGCAATATATATGCCTTTTTGATAATCCTAGGTTATTTTTTTATCATCTTTTAACAGACTTTACTAAGACATTTTATGCTTAAACATATGTTGATAGACTCACGATGGTACCTGCTATATAATATAACAGTATGTGATATGATATATAGATTTTATATGATGTGATGGTTAATTTTAATTATTATGTTTAGGATAAAAATGGAATATATATCTACTTGTCTTGTTTGATTGAGTAATATTCAACCTCATGGAATGAATCATTAATATTTAGTAGTAGGACAATTATTTTGTCATAATCATGAGGAGGGAGTAAAAATGGTGAACAATGGAAATATTCCCACCAAAATGACTTTCCTCCTTTTCTACTCTAGCATGCAAAATGAATGAAGAATTTATGGAGTTGCCAATATTCTTTACTAAATGTCAATCTTGTTCCTATGAAGTAACATGATCTATAATGAGTAGTTTTAATCCTATTTAGACTCAATGCCAATAGTTCAGTTAGTAGTTGTATAGTTGTATGAATAATTCATATCTTTCTAAAAGAATGCCATGTGTAAGTAGGATCTAATAGGATTGATGACCACTAACTCTAAGATCTTTTATTAAATCTAGGCTGGTCTTGGGATTGATGGTTTGAATTGTTATTAAATTTTCTCTAGATTATAATCATCAATATAGACATTTGTTATTATAATTTACAACATCTTTTCAATACAAGTGGATGATCATTATCAGTTGAGTTAAATTTTGTGTTGTTTGAGGTTATGACCCCTCAAGCAAGGGCCACTTGAGGTGAAGTAATCCTCTATATAACCTAGATTAGTTATTAGCTTCATTAATAATTTTGTATTATAGTTAGTTATATTTTGTTAAATGATAATTTATTAAACATTATATATCTATTTAACTTCTGGTAACTGGTTAATGATTAATTTTGTTGTTACATTTCATTATTTATATTTCATCAATGAGTAGGTTGTTATTAATTCACTGGTTTGATTACATGCATCCACTACTTTGTGGTTATACCCACAACCATTGATGCGTAAATTAGTTTAGTGCTAGATTTCTTGATGTTGTTATTTCATGCTTTCAATTACTTATTATTTTTATCTAGTTAATAGGGGCTAGGAATTCTTTGCTACACATATAGTGTTAGTGCCATTGCCATCCAAGTATATACGTCCCTAGTTGAAAATTAAATGACTCTCCTTTACGAAAAAGGTTACTTAATTGAGGATTGTTTGCTTTATTAGGAGTTTGCATTGAGTTGTTTGCACCAACTAATTGTTCATAACGGGGACCAGTCATATTGAAGAATCATCAATGAAAGTAACATAATAAAGAGAGTTGCTAAAAGAGTCAACATCCACTAGCCTAAACACATTCAACTGGATGTTCAAAAATAATTTCTTAGCCTTATTGGTACCATTAGGAAATGATGACCTTTTTTGTTTACCAAACACAGAATGCTCACAAACATAAGTTTTTCCAACAAACTAATTATAAATATCGTCAACAATTTTTTTACTCAAAATAGTCCTGAGATCTTTCTCACTTATGTGAGCCAATCTATGATGCCACAACATATATATATATATATATATATATTCTTTTGGGTTCTTAGAATGTCCTTTTGACTTATCCTTCTTTTTCCCCCTTTTTAGGCTATCTCTCTTTGTAACTACATCGCACACTGAAGACATATTGGGAGCCAATATTGAAGGACTTTCTCCTCATTTTTTCCTAAAAGAAGTATAGCAATATGTTGTCCATCTTTGGATCTCCACCACCATTACTTATACAAAATGATTATATTTGTCCAAGAAAAAGAAAAAGAGAAGAAAAGAAATATAGTTATCTTCATCTTCGAACTAACATCTAGTGGTGCAAGATGACTTATAATTAAATTTAAAAGCATTCAATTTATCTTTAAAGAATATAATCATCATATTTTGATATATAACTTTTTAGACAAACTTTTGGTTTAGTAGATTTCACCTATCCTCTTCTACAATCTATATGCAGTGTCTTCTATGGAGAAGTTCAAGAGGATAAAATACACAAGACACAACTAAATGGTTCTTTCTTCCTTATAGTCCAATTTATTACAATCTTAATTTATTTTTATTGTAGATGGCTTTGTTTTTGATGAAACTGAGAACTGATGATCTCTCTCTTCAAGGATATTGTCCCTATTTAACTTATACTTATTGTAGCTGGTACCATTAAACTTATCAATAGCTTGACAAGAGATATTGGCCATGGTATAAATCTTATTCACAAATATAAAAAATAATAATTTAAAAGCTCCCACTATAGTAAAAAAGCTTCAACGCTTAAGAGAAAGTGATGCAGAGCCTTCCTATAATCCTCCAAGGAGTCCAAATCAACCCAAGGGATTCACCAAAGCTTGGAACCCTCTTAAGGAATTAGACTCAACTCAAGGCCTTATAGAAAGGTTCCGACTTAAGGTAACCCACAAGACACACCTTTGAAAAAGCTCTCCTTAGGTTAAACTTTGACCTTCATTCAAAATCATACCCCAACTCTAACCTCTTATGACTTGGTAACATACCAACCCATACACCATGAGATCAATCTTCTCTCCAAGGCATACTAGCCTTTGATTCTTCACCCAATCTCCAATTGCCCACTCTAGTGGCTTCTAAGGTCTTCAACATGCCCTATCCAACTTGTATCCTTCCTCCACACACTCTCCCTTGCAAAAACTTCAAGGTCTCTGACTTAGATCCACTCACCTAGACTCACATCCCAATGCAATTCTTCATCATTGAACTTTCATGCCTTAACATTCTTCTACTTCCTTGTGACTGTCATCATACACTCCCACTAGACTCTTGGTTTGAGACTCCACTCTGAACCATTAGATTCCTCTACACCCAAACACATATGGAACCCTTAATCCTTCATCATAAATCCTACACCCTTGACCCCTCTAGTCTACAAAGAAAATCCAATTAACTGTCCTAAAGACAATGACTCTGCAACTTATTACTCCATGATTGAGACAGTCCTTTACACCATTCCTCCTAAGCACTTTGGATTTGTTCTCTCATCCATAAGACACCCTCAAAACTTTATAAACTCTCTTCAGGATATCTAGGCCCTACTCACACTTATCGTACTCCTATGATCCATTGAACACAACTCTGAAAACAAATAGCCAAAAATATACCTTCTTGTTGTCTTCTGGATAGACCTGTACACAGAGATTCATAACGTTTCAACCACATAATATTTCCTCAATCTCTCCAATGATATTATTTCTAACTTGATCTTACAAAACATATCCAAAATCTAGGAAGATCCAACGGTTTATCCCCAAGATATGGCCCCCGCATCAAGACTGTGTTTTATATGACAACCATTTGTTCCTCCTTCTGGGACAGTCACTTTCTATTCCTTCAAATCATGTGCTAACTAATACATGATCCTCCAAAATGAACAAGGGGTACTATAAAACATGTACTTTATCATCCTTCCACATGAAGAGTACTTATTAAACGTGAAACATGCAAGGAATTTATATTTTTTCCTCTCTTGACTTACCCTAGCAGAGGGTTCTGATTGTTTTCACCAAAAATTAGATTGCTCCTTCTATACAACTCCAAATGGATCGATTCCACCACTAAATGAAATATATTTCAAGCCTCTAACACCTACAATAAAAAAGAGTTAAAAAAAATACATTAAAGTGGCACACAATGCAAGGTAAGTGACTATATTATGGAAAAACAGAGAAATGCAGTCTCAAAACATTATTTTATTGCTTTCAAATCTTAAGTTTCCTTCACTTCTCGACCAAACCCGTGCTCCTTATTCAATTAAAATGTAAATAGGTCTCTTAAATACCAAAATTTTGACCAAACAACTTTGGAACTACTTCCAAACTCCCACAGACCCGATTCTAACAGTCCAAAACTGACTGTTTACTCAAATTACAAGAATATGAAATGTTGTCAAGTTGACAAGTTGTCAAATTTGAAAACTACACACCAAATGAAACTTTTTTTGGATAGTATTTTCATGAAATTACAAATATTTAAAACTTATAAGACCCCTCATAAACATTAGAGACTATTAAGACTCCTAATCTACCCATTAGCCCTTATAGGCCATTGTTTGCCAATCTTGGCAATTACATCATATAGAGGATTTTAAATACAACCAAATGGCTTAAATAGCCATAATACATCATTGAATGACCTTATAGGTCCAATACATCTCCTATGCTTCATGATCTTCACCTTAGGTCTTCCTAGTGACCCTTGTATTCCTTGTGCCCTTGCACCATACTCCCAGGCTTCAAAATTTTCCAAGTCCCTTGGAATTGGTGTACCTGCAAAACAAACATCATCATATGCATCTTCTTGTCTTTGAAGTTCCTTCCTCTTCATCTTGGATGAATCTTTGTATTCTTGAGGCCCTATGCCATATTGACCTCTTGATCTCCATGTTGCTTCTCCCACAACCTTGGTATGTCTCTCCATGCATAGTGATTCCTTCTCACACCTATTTCTTAGCTTCATATGATCTTCTTGGAGGTTCAAACCCCCTTCCTTATTACTATATCTTATCCTCTTCTTTTTGGGCTTAGTACCCATCAAACAAACAATTAGAAACAAGAATCCATAACAAGATCCTTCCAACACATTACTCTAGCCAATCATTTCCATATTCACCATAGTAGGAATCTCCCTCATAGAAACACATACCTGCAATAAAATCAGAATACTGACCCAAAAATAATTGATTCCCTTCATGCTTGCATACTTCATCTCCATTCTTGGAGTGTAAACACTTTGATTGACCTTTCCTTAGCCCTTCATCATCATTTTCTCTTCCTTCTTAGCCTCTTCACACCTTGAGACCAGTTCTACTGCTTGCAACATATCATCATGCCCTTGCCATTTGTCTTGGTATTGTAACCCTCCTTTGGTGTCTATCTCCCCAATCTCATACCTCACTATTTTGGGAAAAACATTCCGCCCCTTCTTCTTCTTCTCTATCTTCAATGGACATTGTATAGTTCCCACTAGAACTATTTCCCTCTACTCAAGCCTTCCAAGACTTGCTCTTTTTTCTGTCTTCTTCAACATCCCTATCCTTTATCTCCGTTTCAACCTTTTGAACCTTTTTGGCATTAGGTTCCTCTTACTCTTCAACACTTGACTGATGCTCTCTATTCCTTTGTCCTCCCAATGGAAAACTTGTCTTCACATCATCCTTTCCTAGGATCTTTTCCTCATGCACATCTGCATTCTCTATGGCTGCTTGCTCCAAAGCACCATCTTTCTTCTTCAAACAATCTGCATCACCATGTTATTTTTTCCTTAGGAACCTTTCCCTCTCAAAGATTCCAATTCTCTCCAACACCTTCCAAGATGCCTTATGATCCTATAATGGTACTAACATCTTCTTCTCT
The DNA here is from genome assembly GCA_018584345.1 of Thuja plicata. Lineage (NCBI taxonomy): Eukaryota > Viridiplantae > Streptophyta > Pinopsida > Cupressales > Cupressaceae > Thuja > Thuja plicata. The sequence continues at coordinate 1,440,895 of MU226071.1, read as the reverse complement.
CCATCCTTTGTGATAGTGTAGGTGTTCCTCCTGCCATCATGAAGTGACCTCTTCTCAAACTGTCATGCCCTTCCCAAAATCACATGACAACCTCTCAAGGGTACAATATCATATAGTATGACATCTTTGTGTGATCCAATGGTGAAAGGAACGTATGCTTGCTTCTTCACATCAATCCACTCTTCAAAATCCAATCTCTGTGATCTGTAAGGTATAACATGTACCATCCTTGGTAGATCCAATTTGTTAACTATCTCAATTGAAACTAGATTTGAAAATGAACTACTTGAAACAACCAACTTACAAATATTACCTTTGCATTTACACTGTGTTCTGAATATAGACGCCCTAGTACCCAAATCTTCATTCATGATGACCACCATACTTGCTATCAATCCACAATCAAAATCCTTCAAGGACTTGCTTGCTCTTTTCTAAACTTCAACTCCATAGAACACTTCTTAGTCACCGGATCTTCAAGCTATGATCTACAAGGACCTACTTCCTTGTGCTCTGATACCACTTGATGCAAAGCCTTCCTATAATCCTCTAAGGACTCCAACTCTCAAGCCAAGGGATTCACCAAAGCTTGGAACCCTCTTAAGGAATTAGACTCAACTCAAGGCCTTATAGAAAGGTTTTGACTTACGGTAATCAACATGACACACCTTTGAACAAGCTCTTCTTAGTTTGAACTCTGTCCTTAATTCCCAATCATACCCAAAATCTGACTTCTTATCACTTGGTAACATACCAACCCATACATCATGAGATCAATCTTCTCTCCAAGGCATACTAGCCTTTGATTCTTCACCCAATCTCCAACTGCCCTCTCTAATGGCTTCTAGGGTCTTCAACCTGCCCTATCCAAATTGTATCTTTCCTCCACACACTCTCTCTTGAAACACCTTCAAGGTCTCTGACTTGGATCCACTCACCTAGACCCATATCCTAATCCAATGCTTCATCACTAAACTTTCATGCCTTAACATTCTTCTACTTCCTTGTGATTGTCCTCATACACTTCCACTAGACTCTTGGTTTGAGACTCCACTCTAAGCCATTGGATTCGTCTACACCCAAACACATATGGAACCCTTAATCATTCATAAAAAATCCTACACCCTTTACTCCTCTGGTCTACAAAGCAAATATAATTAACTGTCCTAAAGACAATGACTCTGCAACTTATGACTCCATGATTGGGACAATCCTTTACACCATTCCTCCTAAGCACTTTGGCTTTTTTATCTCATCCAAAAGACACCCTCACACATTTCTAAACTCTCTTCAGTTTATTTTGGACCTACTCACACTGATCATACTCCTATGATCCATTAAACACAACTCTAAAAAAAAATAGCCAAAAATATACCTTCTTGTTGTCTTCTGGATAGACCTGCACACATAGATTCATAACGTTTCAACCACAACATATTTCCTCAATCCATCCGGTCAGATTATTGCCAACGTGAACCTACACAACATATCCAAAATATATGAAGATCCAACAGTTGTTCCACAAGATATGGCCCCCGCATCAGGACTGTGTTTTATATGACAGTCATTTGCTCCTCCTTCTGGGACAGTCACTTTCCATTCCTTCAAATCATGTGCTAACTAATGCATGCTCCTCTGCAACCAATAATGGATACTCTAAAACATGTCCTCTATCATCCCCCCCACATGAAGAGTACTTATTAAACTTGAAACATGTAAGGAATTTACATTTTTCCTCTCTCGGCTTACCCTAGCAAAGGGTTTTGACCGTTTTCACCAAAAATCAGAGTGCTCCTTCTATACAACTCCAAATGAATCGATTCCATCACTAAATTAAATATATTTTATGCCTCTAACACCTCCAATAAACAAGATTTCAAAGCAAATACATTAAAGTGACACACAATGCAAGGCAAGTGACTATTATGGAAAAATAGAGAAATGCAGTCTCAAAACATTATTTTATCGCTTTCAAATCTTAAAATTCCTTCACTTCTCGATCAAACCTGTGCTCCTTCTTCAATTAAAATGTAAAGAGGTCTCTTGAAGACCAAAATTTTAACCAACCAACTTTGGAACTACTTCCAAACTCTCACAAAACCGATTCTAACGATCCAAAATCGACTGCTTACTCAAATTACAAGAATATGAAATGTTGTCAAGTTGACAACAAGTTGTCAAATTTGACAACTACACACCAAATGAACTTTTTTTGGATGGTCTTTTCATGACCTTACAAACATTTAAAACTTATAACACCCCTCATAAACATTAGAGACTATTAAGACTCCTAATCTACCCATTAGCCCTTATAGGCCATTGTTTGCCAATCTTGGCAATTACATCATATAGAGGATTTTAAGTATAACCAAATGGCTTAAAGAGCCATAATACATCCTTGAATGACCTTATAGGTCCAATTCATATCCTAGTATTCATAATCTTTACCTTAGGTCTTCCTAGTGACCCTTGTAGTTCCTGTGCCCCTGCACCAGAAAGGCATCCCTCTCTTGACATAATTGTTATCTTTGATGCCAAAGTTTTAGAACAAGATAGAACAAATTGCAATATTAACTTGAAAATAAGGTTTGCAAATATGAAAATAGTGACTACTAATGTAGGTAATATGATTTCACATTCAACATAAAATCATAAAAACAACAATGCCAAAGATAACACCAAATTTATGTGGAGAGACCCTTTCATGAAAACAACTCCACACAAGAAAGAGGGAAAAAATATTATTAATCTTCAACAAGATGGATAGAACATTACTCTTTGTTACTATTCCTTGAACAATCTCACAACACCTGGATACTTAGAACTTAATATGAAACTGCTATCCCAAGACTCCAATTTGTAGATATTTGTTGAAGAGAAAACCATAATGGAGTCCCAAAATAAAAAGCTAAACCACCTACCTCTTGGTGGAAGGGGGCCTCTTCTCAACATTACACTGTTGGGAAGACTTCGTCTGTCCGAAGCTTTTCTCAGGTGGTTTCTTCTGCTCTGGAGGTTGCTGAGGCCAATGTTCTTGTGTCTGGTGAGGTCTCTTCCCCGGGTCAGGCCTCTCCTCTGTCTAATTTTGTTGCCTTTGTCCCTGCGGTGACTCTTTGTACCGAGACTTGTGTTTGGGTCTTTGATGGAGGTGGGGTTGCTGCTTCTCTCGCTGGCAACGCTCCTTTGTTTTCTTCTGGCCTGGTGGCTATTGGTTCACTTGCTGAACCAGTCCCGTTGGCTGCCCCTGGTCCTTTTCTTGAACCTTCTCCTAGCTCTCCAAATTTAGGAGTTTCGGTCCTAGATTTGATCCCTTGGCAGGGTTTGGCCAATGAGGTGGATGTTGGGTGGACTACTGTGAAAGGAAATAAATCAAAACATTTGCCCACGTTTGATATGGCCCTTCGATCCCAAAAGGGGAAGAAATGACCCTTCTTGTGGCTTCGTGTGTTGGCTGCTAGTCCTTTGCTGAATGCATCTAGGCTGCTGGACTTCCATGTCTTTTTTTTCTTGCAGCGTTTCATTTTGTTGGGTTTCACGTTCTCTTTATTAGTGGCCCTGGCTGTGGCCTGTCTGGGTCTTTGTTCCCACTTTTTTTTAATGTTAGGACTTATTGTTATATCTTTAGCTTTATTTCGGGTTTCAGGTACCCTTTAAAACTTGTTTTACTTAATCATAAACAAGCTAAACCACCTAGAAAAACCCACTCTTCCCTCAATTAACAATGTATAAACATGGTGTCATATAGCCTTCACATAGGTGCCTAACCCACAACCAACCATAATTAGTCAATCCCAGATGCTCTATTACTCTCCAACGACTCTGGTTGCTCAGTCCAAGAATATGCAAACTTCAGCGCTCAACTCTAGGCAACACGCAAATGACATTTGTTAACATGTATATACATTCAATTTTGGGTGGTCTCTACCCAAAAAACATAAATGTCTAGATATAATATTTCCCCAGAATGCTTTGTAACCATCACCAACAAGTGCCCACTTCTATGGAATGCAATTATAATTTGTCATAAGCAATAAACAATAAATATTCTATCTCTCATATCCCCTAAAACATTTTCAAAGAAAACAAAAACACATAAAAAACTTAAAAATGCAAGATTAATGTCAATCCTAATAATTGATATTCTATCTTTAAACTTCTTTTTTCTCAATAAAATATACATAATAAATTTTCACATAAAAAATTAAATTATTTGAAATGTAATAACATATCCCTAAGCTTATCACAAATGCATCTTTGTGAGAAAATAAACTTTGAATAATTGATATGTAAAAGTGCCTTTCTTAAAATCAAAATATCTCTTCTTACAAACTCAAACAATAATTTTGATACCTAACTATTCATAGATCTCTCTAATAGGATCTACTACAACTACACATCCTAATATTGCTTGGCTTACCTTTTTAGTACATCTTAATTTGTGTTGATATCTCTAATTATCTTTATAAGCTCCAAAATGAGCGGTTTCTTTTCTTAAATCTGATATGCTTGAAGGTTTGCATGGGAATATTTTCTCTTTTCAGAGAATCATTACCTCATCAGAGACCACTTTATCTTGTGATATTCATCTCTAATGGAGATATTATGAATTTATTAATATTTACTTTCAAAACATGCCCACCTACTACCATAAAGAGATATTATGAATTTATTAACATTTACTTTCAAAACATGCCCACCTACTACCATAAATCTTGCACATTAACTTATGTGGGGTTCATCACAATCACCAGCAATTTGTAAACGTTGATTGGATGGGAGCCCAACAAACCCATTAGTCATAATAATGTCTTCTCCCAATGTTCCTTATGCATTGTTTCAACGATAAAATATCTTAACAATGACCTGTCTTCTCCATAAACTATAGCTTTCATTCATACTCATAGGGATCAGTAGTCACCTCTTTGGAGTTGAAAAAAAAAAGGGAAAAACAAGAAAGATAAGTAAATTCAAAATGATCACGGTTTTGGAAACAATTGTAAAGGAAACAAGTAAGAAATTTCTATGATTGTATAGTTGGATATTGGAAACAATTGTAAAGGAAACGAGTAAGAGAAATTTCTATGATTGGATATTGTGAAAAATATCTTTTATTTATTAAGATTATAAATTGTTTAAGACTTTAATATTCTATTTTGAAAGTGTATCTGGTAGTCGTTATTAAAATCTTTCATTCATTCATTTATCTAAATCATTTATTATATATCATAGAAGTTTCTTCTAGAATACAACAGCAAGTCAAATTGTGATATTACTATCAGAGTTCTACACATTTGAATCCCAATAACAATATCGCATTTATAATCTTCTTTTAATTCTATTTTTGAACAATAAATTTTGATCAACAGATAATACATTTTTTCCAACTTCATTTCCTCAAACAAAATATATGACTGTACATTAGAAAGCTAATAACAATATATATGACTCCATCTCTACCACTCCGGCGTTATAAAGTAGACATAAAGAAAATGACAAGTACAACAACTATTAAGAAATAAATTATCTTCAAAAGAGAGGCAATCAAAAAGATAAATACTTTTAATTTTAGAAGATTATTCATAAGAGCAAATTACTGCTTCAATTATTCAAATACAGGCATAGGCATTCATGACTCTATCTTTACCACTCTGGCGTTATAAAGTAGACATAAAGAAAATGACAAGTACAGCAACTATTAAGAAAGAAATTATCCTCAAAAGAGAGGCAATCAAAAGGATAAATACTATTAATTTTTAGAAGATTGTTCATAAGAGCAAATTACTGCTTCAATTATTCAAATACAGGCATAGGCAATCAGTAGGGGGACTTAAAGACAATACATCTACTCCCTACACAGATTTTAGTGTATCTGTCGGCTTATATAACTCAAGGACTCCTAAAACCTATGTAGTCAGGCTGTCATCAGTTTTTAGATTCTCTTGTTACAAGGGAAAAATTTAGGTGAGAGAATCCATGGCCCTACTATCTGCAAGATGGCCAACTTTGATTTTAACAGTGTGTTTGATACTTGACATTCAGTCAGCTGCTGCAAACAAACGTATGGTACCAGCTCTTTTAGTCTTTGGGGACTCCACCTGTGACCCAGGTAATAACAACTATATTGCGACAGTCCTCAAGAGTAACTTTCCTCCATATGGGAGGGACTTGGTTGATCATCGAGCTACAGGGCGCTTCTGCAATGGAAGGCTGGGTATAGATTTTATTGGTATGAGCATGCATATACTTAATATTTGGTTTAGGTTATTTACATATGATTGAATTGGGTTTTATTTGCAGAACTAGGCTTTAGGTTGTTTACATATCATTGGACTGGGCTTTATTTGCAGAACTAGTATTTGGTGTACTTAATGTATGAATTTTTTGCTGTTTATGTGTTACTAAAATGACTTTTATTTGCAGAACTAAAACATGCATTGTGTGTTACTAGAATGACTTTTATTTGCAGAACTAAGCCATGCATTGTGTGTTACTAGAATGGGTTTTATTTGCAGAACTAAGCCATCTAATGTGTGTTACTATAATGCCTTTTATTTGAAGAACTAAGCCATGCAATGTGGTGTAAATAGTGTTAGATTTACGCCATTGTTTTGTTAAAAGGAAATGGGTATCCATTTGCAGAAATAATGTGTACTGTTTTTTATTAAAAAGTAGGAGAAGGATCCTGTACTTCTAAAGTTTAGGTCAGTTGGGTATTGTTTTTGATTAAAGAAGTAGGGGAAGGGTCTTGATTTCGAGAAACAGCAAAATCTGGAAAAAGGTGAGCGAAATAGGCCTCACAACTAGTCCTCAACCATAAATCTTAAAGCGAAAGATTCATCAAAACAACTAGAAATGTTTGAATACCAATTTGGGAGGTTCCAATTTGACATGAGGGAGGTCAGAGCATTCCCAGGCCAGTTGGTTATTGTTAAAATGGGTTTCCTTGCAGAATTGAGATATGCAATGTGGTTAACATAGTACTTAGTTATGTCATTTAATGGGCTATTGAACTAGGCTTTTAACTTAACGGAAAAATAATATGATTTTTTGTGACAGAGTGGGGTACTTCTTGTATTTTGTTTATGCCATTTTTATGTTTACTGAAATGGGCTTTCTTTGCAGCTGAGAGACTTGGTCTCAAAAAGGCAATACCTCCATACTTGCATCCTCATCTCAGCCCTCATGACTTGGTGACTGGCGTGAGCTTTGCATCTGCAGGGACAGGATATGACAACATGACTGCATCCATTTTGGTAGTACAGATTCTTGAATATGCATTCAATTAAAGGTTTAACTGATACTTACTATCATGCAAGACTGAGAATATTATGCTTATTAATGATTTTTACATGTTTTGCAGAATGTTATACCCCTGTGGAAAGAAATAGAGTATTTCAAGGAGTACCAATTGCGTTTGAAACAAATGTTTGGGGAACACAGAGCATCAAGCGTTATTAACAAAGCACTATATCTTGTCAGTATAGGGACCAATGATTTTATAGAGAATTACCTACAATTTCCCACCCGTAGGCTACAATTCAGTCCTCCACAGTATGTAGACTTCATTGTTGGCATAGCAGGCAGCTTCTTTGAGGTATGGGTATTGAAATATCATTTTCATAGTTGTTTTTGAGCTTAAAATGAATTGAATGCCATCAAAACCTTGTTTTTCTTATAATGTCATTGATTGAACAGGAGCTTTACAAACTTGGGGCTAGAAGGATTTCTGTGGCTAGCCTTTCACCCATGGGCTGCCTGCCTATGATAAGATCCATGAATTTATTTGGGCCTGGCCAATGCATGGAGGATTACAATGATATTGCACTCCAATATAATGCAAAAATCCAAACCACCATTGCAAACCTGAGACATAGGCTTCCAGGCCTTTTAATTTTGTTCAGTGATTCCTACAAACTTACTTATGAAGCTATACACAACCCTGCAAAATATGGTAAAAGAACTCAACTTTTATTTTATGCTCTTTTCTGTCTGGGTATTACAGTTTTTGCATTTTTCTTATGAATTTTTCATGTGGGTATGAAGGATTTAAAAACTTACTTATGAAGCTATATACAATCCTACTAATATGGTAAAAGAACTCAGTTTTTTTTAATTGCTCTTTTGTGTGTGGGTATTACAGTTTTGTATTTTTCTCACGTATTTTACATGTGGGTATGAAGGATTCGAGGAAGTAGCAAGAGCTTGCTGTGGATCAGGGACAATTGAATTGGGATATCTGTGCAACAGTTTGATACCATCTTGCAGGGATGCATCAAAATTTCTGTTTTGGGACTCTGTTCATCCAACTGAAAGATTTTATGAGATTATTGCAAATAATATGCTCCCAGATATTCAAAGGGTACTACTTTAGTTACACAATGGAAATTTTTGTCCTCGCCACAGAAGGTTCTAATCTGGGCAGGCATGAATAGTGCTTCCAGCCAAGTTGAGCTGTAAATTGACACGTTGGTCTTTAAGGAAGACGCATTATTGAAGTTCTATTTACCCTCAACGTCATGGAAAGATATTAACTCCAAGTCATGTGAGATTTATTAGTCCCTGCCACTTAATGATCTATAGCGAGCCCATAAGTCTATTAAATTTCTCTCTCAAAGTAGTTTAAAACTACTATATATTTTGAAATATCACAACTGATAAGTCAATATTAAATTTCTCTTTTAAAAAAGAGTCTATAACTATTTTATATTTTTTCCATGTATCATGGTTTTCTTGTTATTGCTTGTTGATATATTGTTATTTTGGATAATTTTAAAAGATTTTAAAATTTAAAGTCTAAAATAGAAAGAATGAATGAGTTATAATGACATCTGCAAAATCAGTTTATAAGCCCAAAAGCAACATCATTAACAATTTTCAAGTTCTTTTCATTATCTGTTCTTCTTAAATAGCTCATTTAAACTGCTCACCTTCAAATCTTCTTCATATTATATACAAAAAGATTCAAATTTCTTGATTAATATATTGTATGTCATATGATCTATATGTACTCTAAACTTTTTAGAATTAATTATAATTAATACATTTAAATGTCTTCTTTCATGTCTTTGTTACACCTCAAGAAGAATGAGCTCAATACCAGAAGTATCATTTTCAGTCTTTATGCACAATAATCATCATTATATTAACCTATAAGCTTTCAAACTACCTTTAGTCTACCTTAATTTTTTTTCAACCTTGTATATGAGAAACTGTATAAGAATAAGTATATTTATACCTAAAAATAATTTGATATTACGAAAATTTAAATGCTCTAATCTGAGATAAATTATTGATGTAAAACATTTTTGTAGGACAAAGATGGTGGAAAGGATTAATGGTCATAGTTATTAAATATATTTTCTTTTTACTTAGTATCAACTAATTCAAACCATTAGCAATATCAATATAATAATAAAATAATAATTTCATTAGCAAATAAGGAGATGGTACACTTCAAGACAAAAAACAATTATCGTTATAAAGGAAAAAAATGAAATTAATTACCAAAATTTATTGTAGTAGTAAGATTTATGAGATTTTTTTTTTGTCAACCACCCTCGTAGAGACCTTTTTCTTTCTCTAAGATAAAGTAGAAGGATGGAGATGTGTAGTTGGTTGATCATTGATATTTCTTCCTCCACGGTCATATTGCACCATACTCCTCACAATTGTCTAGTGTTCCCAACTTTATTCCCATGGTTTTTGGCCTTGGCTGAAAACTTATGATCTTAATAAGAAGAATTTAACTGCAACGAGTGAATTTATGAAGCATGATAATCACTTAAAAATTGACAATTCTTAAAAGTCACGGTAGTCCAATCAACATCCACCACTTTTTATAAAGATAAATGTGATTGATGATTGATTGTATTTACAAATTTAGTGAAAATTTAGTCAATCAATGAGCCCTTAGTCTGCTGGTGAAGTTGTTTGGTTCTTATTGAGCTCATCAAGGATCTAGTCTTGCTGCAAGCAAAGGCTTCGACACCATAAGGGATGGGCGGATTTTAGTAGAATGGATACCCCTCAAAAGAGGTTCAAATCCTTGACTCTGAACCTTTTAAAAAAATCTCTAAAATCCTATCAACCTTCAATTAGCTCAATTAAATGTGTTTGAATTGAAATGATAAATGCAAAGCAAACAGTTTCCATCATAATTGAACATACTAAAATAATTTATTCTCTTGGGATGGATTGATTGTAATGATAAGCCATTCAATCCACTATAATGGTGAACTTGAAACCCTGAGGCATAAGCTTAAGCTTTCAGGCCACGTAATTGTGTAAACTGATACCTACAAAGCTATAGACAATCCTACTAAATATGGTAAAAGCTATCAATATTTTTTATTTCTCTTTTGTATGTGGGTATTATAGTTTTTCATTTTTCATATGGATTTTACTTGTGGGTGTGAAGGATTTGAGGAAGTAGCAAGAACTTACTGTGGATTGGGGAGAATCGAATTGGAATATTTGTGTAACAAATTGATACCCTCTTGCAAGAATGTTTGAAAGTAAGGCCTCTTCAAGGGGGATTTCTTTATCCAGACCTTTAGGGTTTTCAAATTTCGTTTTCCTAGAAGGGTTGGCTTTTTTCCCACTAAGGATTTTTTTGGGGGAGAGGATCAGTTTCCACAAGCTCAATTTTAACAGTATAGGTATTCATGTTCATAATTTGGATTTTTTCGATTGAGGGTAAGACAAGAGGAAGCTTATAAATGAGGATTTTTCAAATTCACAATGATATGGGGCATACATTAGGCCCTGTTGAAGTGGATGAGAGGCACATTTTGCAATGCTACTAGCGAGGGAGAAATAAAGAAAAAAAGGCATATTTATCCCAAAACCATTCATCAAATGATTTAAAATAGGAAAGTGATACCCATGGAAGATACTATACATATCTTCCATGGTAAAATACTTCATGACAAAAAAACAAACTAGAACATATGGCGGGGGTAAAGAATACCTATCATACCCGTTATCGTAAGTTGCGACCACTAATTTCTCTCCATTCTTGAAAAACTCCTTTATGTAGAGCTTGTAGTCACTAGAGATCTTCCTTTCTACTTTGACTCCATCAAATTTTAATCTCGTAGTCTCTGCAATTAGATTAGGGGCCACAAGAGATTTGATGCTTCTGATAGAAACATTTTCCTGGTACAAGGAATTATAAAACTTCATGGAGAGAGTATTGTTGTATCCCTTCATAGCATTTAAATAAGGCATAAAATTACCTCTGCTAAAGACATCCCAAAGCTCACTATTCTGCAACAATTCCCTATGATATCTCAGCTCTGAATGTTTCAAAGGGCCCCCAACACTTTTAACCTCATAGATATTTAGTTGTTGACCCCTTGACATTAGAGGTCGTCCTTCACGAAATTCTGCATAAAACAAAAAACAATTTTTCTTCCTCTTACCATAAAGGCAACAAATTTTCTCGAACAACCAACTCTTATTCCTTTAGGGCCCGTTTGTTTCCTGGAATTAGACTGGAATTGGCATTATCTAATTCCAGGAAATTTTAATTCTATGTTTGTGTCCATCTAAAAAATTGGAATTGGAATTTCGAAATTCCAATTTTGCCCCCAAAATGGGAATATCATCTTCCACCTAAATAGGTGGAATTGGAATTTCACAAAAAAGTGGAATGGGAATTCCAATTTTTAGAAAACCAAATTTAATATTTTGTGGGATCTGTGACTATAAAGATGTATATTATATTGCTATAAGGATGTATATATATATACATGTGTGTATATACATGTGTATATATATACACATGTGCGTGTATATACAAACCACATTTAATATTTTGTAGAATCTGTGACTATAAAGATGTATATTATATTGCTATAAAGATGTGTATATACACATGTGTGTGTATATGGACATGTATATATACACACATGTATACACACACATGTAATGTGTGTATATATATACATAAATGTATATATATGTGTATACACATACATGTGTATGTGTGTGTGTATATACACATACATGTGTATGTGTATACATGGATACACACTTGTATGTGCATTTACATGTATGTGTGTATATAAACACACATGTGTATGTGTGTGTATACACACACATGTGTATGTGTGTATATGTGTATACATGTGTATGTACACACATGTATACACACATACACGTGTGTGTATATACACACATGTATATATACATACATGTATCTATGTATATACACATGTGTGCATGTGTGTATATACACACACATATACACACCATATTCAAAGAAATTAAAAAATAAAGAATTAAAATTCCTTATGCATCTTCTCAGTCATCTTCCGGGTGAACCAAACCGGTCAGTCCATATTCTGGATTTCATTTTGAGGATAAGAATCTTCTTGAATTGCAGCATCTTCCAGAATTGACCATATCTAGGATATGGTATTCCAGTACCCAAACGGACCCTTAGAAAGAATGAAGAGGTACAATATCAGTCCTCATAATAATTACATGACATTTATGATTTTTATGAAAGGTATTAAATTGATCCTTTAAATTATTGATAAGACATTTCCTTTTACGTCGAACTTTGCTTAAGTGACGAGATAGAAATCTGCTCGTAATATCATTAATGAGATAATTATAATTTTGATCACCATTGAGACTAATTGGAGTGCCAATTATTAGGAATCCAACAAGCATCAACACATGAGCACGAGTAATTAAAATAATAGGGGTATGATAAACCATTGGGACTAATCATAAGCATAAAGGGTTTTTGAAAAGGCCTTTTCTCTTAACAAAATATAAATGCAGATAATTTTTCTGATTCATGACATCATCTTTCATACTTTTCTTCAGAAGATTAATAATATCTAAGTAATGATACTTACTATATAAAAAAAGATGTGAAAATGAAACCTTTTCTGATGTTGATTTCTGAAGTGTAGCTCCTTCCTTTAATATTGATAGAACCGTTAATCCTTTCCCTCTGCTTCTTATAATTCCAATCATTGTAGTAATTCTTTGTGAGGCTATGAGCCGCTTTCTGTCTACAATCCAACCCTCTGTACTTCACTTTGCTTTGAGATGAGAGCTATCCAAGAACCAGCAACGTACAAAAGATAAAATTATATTGTAACCTCATCAGAAACATGATTAATCCTTCTCTCCTTCCTTTCATTAGAAATCACTTCTTTAGGGAACTACTCAAATTTTAAATAACACCACTCCTGATTATTGCGGGCTAAATTAGCCAAAAGTTCTGTGAATCTATTTCCTTCATTCAAAGTGTGACAGATCTCAAATTGTTTGAAGGTGGAGAGGATTATTTTACAATAATCTTGCAAGATACTCAATAGATCTTACGGGAACCCAACATTCCCCTGTAAATAATTCATGATCATCTTAGAGTCTCCTTCTAGGATTATATTATCATAGTTCAATTCATGATCATCTTAGAGTCTCCTTCTAGGATTATATTATCATAGTTCAATTCTTTGAAGCGCTTAATGCCCTGCCAGGCACCAATAGCTTTCGCCCTATTGTTAGACCCAATTCCCAAGTTTTTTTCAAAAAACCTTCAATAAGAATTTGCATTTCCAATTCCTACTGACACCCCAGATTGCCTTTAGCACACCCATCGATATTTCATTTGACCCAGCCAGCATTCACGAAGTTCTATTTAGTGAGCTTCCTTCTCATAATGTTATCCCAAAATATATTTAGGAGGTCCTATTATATTCTCCAATTTTCTTTAACCCTTAGCTCCTACAAAGTGGGGATGATTTTCCCTTTCCAAAGGTAATAGCATTAATATTTCTCCTTTATCTGCTGTTTATAATTTGGACTAAGACATTGCTGCTTCTAGATTGACATCTAAAAATTCTATTATTTTTCTTTTTCCATATGTTCCATATTAGAAAGAAAGGAAGGGATTTGAGTCCATTGATTTCTTATAATATGGTAATTGAAAGGGAAAAAGTTCCAATGGTGAATGAATAATATCAATCTTGCGTAACCTAACAAATATTAATAAGGGGTAACACTCTATTCTAGACTTCCCTCATATAGGAGTAGTGTAAAAAGAGATGATCTATGTTTTCATTATTAGACTAACAAAACACACACATGTTCACTAAAGAGAAGCCTCTTGTATTCAAATTATCAATTGTGAGAATTTTTCCATTAGCAATGATCCACCATGAGTAATTTATCTTGGGGATGAGGTTAAGAATCCATATTTAATTCTAGAATTGAGTATTATCCTCTTCACCTTCATAGGCTTTTTATGCTGATTTAACAAAGAGGTGGCCATATTTGTTTTGTTTCCATATCCATTTATCTTAAATTAGCTGAAGACCAATGTTGTCTTTTTAAAACTTTTTTTAATGTTTCATCAATTTCGATTTGTGCCTATTTTGAGCTAGTATATTAATACCTGTACATGTAGAAAAATGATGCAATTTGTGTAAGTTAATTTTTTTTGCCTAGATCCCTTATTAAATTCTAATCTCGATACATAGTGTTATCCACATTTATCTATCTTAATCCAACCTTAACATGATCTTATATCTTTTTATCTACATATCCATGATGATTGATACTTTGATCAATGGATTATCTCTACTGGTCATGATGCAATATTTTTCTACGATGAATCTATTGTCACATGGTCATCCCTGTGACTCTAAATTTCATACTGAATTCAAAGTTTGATGATTATCTTGTTATAATTTTTTCATTGATAAAGGAGAATTTTGTATTTATGCCATACTAGTTGTCATTAATTTCAGCATACCTTTGTTGGCTTATTGTATCATGGGTTTTAAAATTGAGTAACACAATTGATATTATTTTGTTCCACATTGCTTCACATGTACAAATATGGGAATGAGATTTTAATATTGTGTTTTGGTACATTTGGTTCTTCTATATTCTAGATTTCATGAGGTTTGGTGCTTCGATCAAATTGTTATTTTGTGTGGTAACTCAATTTGCTAGTTACTCTATTCCTCTAGAATAAAATATGTGATCAGTATGTTCCCATTACTTGGAAAGAATATTTTTGGCTCTATCATTTTTAGACAAGGTTAAGGAATGGATAAAATCAGTAATATCAAATTGGTCTCATGTTTGTTGTGGTTTTGTTGACTTATGGATGATAAACATATAGCATAATTTGGAGGAAACATGAGATGAACTACTATAGTCGACTACTTAATGCATTGTGTCCGGTTGGCATGGAATAAAGTTGAGTGCCCTTATATGTATGTGTTATATGAACATCTTATGCAAAGGGCGTGCATGCGAATATAGAAAAAAATATTGCGCGAAGGACATATAGTTTGATGTAGCAAGAACATATGCAAGTTGTGGATGAACATATGAAATGTGTTTAGTCTGTATTATCAGTTTCAAAGGAAATAGTTTTTGCATACATTAGATGCAATTGTAACATTTATTTTTTGTTTATTTACTCTGCAATTGTAACATTTATTTTTTGTTTATTTACTCTTCTCCATGCAGTGAGCCTCTACCTTTTGGGTAGCGAGCCTTCTAATAGTGATCCATGCAATGAGCACTTGTAATATGGTATAACTAGTTATACAATATTGAGAGTTAACACTCTCTATAGATTTTTCCATTTACTTTTCCCATGATAAAAATCTAGTGTTACATATATGAGCGATAAGAACAATCCTCACACACACACCCCCTCTCTCTCCCTGCCCGTTCATTTGTTTTACTTGTCTAGACTTGACTATGTCCATTTGGATTTTTGGCTTAATAGAAGAAATAAACGTGATATCTATGAATTCATTTCTCATTTTTTAGCATGTAGTAAAAGTAATTGATTTTTTATCCTTACATTATTTAACATATTAAAATATGCTAGGATCTTGTCAAGTGCAAGCAAACAAATATACTTAGACCATTTTCTTTTGGATGATCAAATAGCCTTCTTTTAAATGACATAAACGATAAAATTAGGAGATTATCATATGTCAAGTTCATAGTTACAGATTGAATTTACAAATACAAATTAGACCTATACTAGCAAATTTGATCTATAATAAAATGGAAAAAACAAAATCTGATTCCAATTCATACATATTATTAAAACTTTTATATTCAGCACTTATTCTTTCACCATAGAGCTTAACACCTTATTCTCTTGTATACTTTATATTTCAATAAACTGTATAGTTAGATGCTGGCCGGCCTGCAGAAACAAAAGTAAACAGGCATTGGAAAAACCTCATCCAGCTTTCTTAGGTAAAGTACCTTGGAATTTTAATTTCAAACCCAATTTCAGGCTTTAGGAAACATCAATCATTTATTTTATTTTACTATACGGCAGAATAAAGTGTTGTCTTTTAGTCCTGCTATTGAGACAGATCTCTGCCTAGGCATCCCCGGCTTTCCTCTATAAATACAAACGAGTCCTCCTCCACCTCTCCACGTACAAGCATTTGTTCTGTGTAACTGAATTGAATTGTGAAGCTATGAAGAGAAGCAGTTTCGCCAAATGCATAGGAGTTTTAGTGTTGGTATGGATGATGTTTGAAAAGGGCTGTGCAGGTACTTCTTTCAGAGCGTATAAGCAGCCTGGATGTTTGGACGGTAAAATTGTGGGTGGCGACGGCAACGGCTATTCGATATGGCTGGACGCCCATCCCCCTATGCCTGCCCCATGCCCAACGAGCCTCGTAATTCCGTGCGGTTGGTACTTCGTACGTTGTCAGCAGAGAGTATTCTTGCCACATCAAACCAAAGTCAGAGTGTAGTACAGATGATTTAAAAATTAAAAATAATTGTATAACCTATTCAAAGCCATTATGGCCGGTCAATAAAATTTGTGTAACATTATTTGATTTCTAAAATACACATGTACATGTGAAATGTTATTAAAATTATTTTATAATATATGAATAATTTTAAGAGGTATAGAATATATATTTTTATTAATATAATTATATAATTTTTAAAAATATATAGTTATAGATAAATAATGTCTTATAGTATAAATATATATTTTTATAAATTGAATAATTAAAAATATAAATACTTTCATTTTATTCAATCGATGATAAAAATTACCAAAACTAATAGATTGTGAAAATCTTATAGCACTCGTTTAAGAGGTATAGAATATATATCTTCCAAGTCTTTAATTTGGTGGTTAATTTTATAACTAACTCAATTTATTTGGAGTTGTTGATGATATTTGTATAAAGGATCATGAGTAATTATTATAGTTTAATCAAACTTTTGAATACTTAACAATTAGAATTTAGAGGGAGTAGATTGTGGATTTAAGATATAGACATCAACTATATAAAATTATTTTTGAGAAATAAGAAGTAATTATTTTTAAATGATGTGAAATTTATAAAAAGATTGAAACATGTGACATTTACATCATGATTGAATTAATTATAAGTATATAGCATATCATTGTTAGGTAAATATTTTATGATTTACATGAAAGAGGATCAACATGTTATTTGTTGTTTATTTTAGAATCTTAGTATCAAATGGTGCTTGGGATTTGTTTTTAGAATTTATTTTATTTGATTATTTGTTTTTAGGGGTTAAAAAATCATTCTGTATATATTCACTACACAAATTAAACTATATCAAGCAATGTTTTTAATCTATTACTTATCTATTTGAAATTATCCTTCAAATATTAAAATATATTATATTGTAAAATTGTAATAGATAATTTTATATTATACATAATAATTTTTTTTATAAATATTATTATTTTTTAAAATTATATATTTTAGTTTTTAATAATAGAATATATATATATTTTTAATATTATTGGCAATTATATTTTAGAAAATATTAATATTTTCTTAATAATTTTCTATATTTTAGAACACTAATTTTCTAGAATGTAACTTATTGTATTATAAGGAACATACAAATTAACTATTAAATAATTCTTATATTTCTACATAATTATTATATTATAACATATATCACTTAAGATATATATATATATGAAAAATTTAATAACATTATTTACAAATGTATTTTTAAAAGTTAATAAATTAAATTATTGAAATTTTATATAAAATATATTATATATGTTATAATATAATAATCATTAAAATAGATAAGAATACAACTTATAAAATTAAAGATGTAATTTATTGATAAGTGGCGTAAACTTAAGGAAATTTTGTGTTTAAGGGTGCTAAATCTCATGAAACTAGGTCAATGAGTTTGATTCATAAACTACAATATCATAATAGATTTTATTATTAAAAAAGTAAATAACTAATTTCAAAAATAATAATTTTAATTAAAATTTACTATTATTTATTTATATAATTTTTTTTAAAAAAATTAAATAATAATATCAATCAAAAATTTATATTTTATTCGTTTTAAAATAGCTTACTATGTATTTTATTTTTTAAAGTTAAATAATAGTATTATTAAAATTATATATTATATGTCATAATATAATTCTTATTAAAATAAAAAATTGAAACATATAAATATTAGTAAAAGATATTATATAATTAATTATTAATATATTAATTATATTATTTTATTAATATATTAATTGTATTATATTAAAATAAAACATTTTTAAAATAAAAAAAATATGCGAATTTCATGTTAGTGTAAAAAGTTTGAAAGTTTAAAAAATAATTTCAATAGGATTTCAATGCTGCACGGCAGTACTAATTAAAAACTGCAGAGTCTGACTCGTACGGTGGGTGCTGGTATGCATGGGCATCCAGCCATATCGAACATAGCCGTTGCCGGTGGCGACGGGTGTGGGTGTTTTAATATACCCACCGATTACCGAGAAGGATATACTTTTAATTACGACAACCAGAATATCGCTGTTTTTATGGCCGCTGGATGCGACGGCTCAGCATCCAATGTTCTGACTGAGACTAAAACTAACTGCAACTCCTTTGGCTGGAATAGTGTATCGTTTACCTCTCTTGTTTGATACAGTGGCGCCATGAATAAACACACTATATGCTGTGAACTTTTTTAATTGAATGGTGTTTAATACAAGTTTTTTTTCTGAATTCATACAAGTTTGTTTCTGAATTCGATTGTGGTGTTTTTATCGAATTTTATTTTTGATATATGTAGTATTTTTTTAAGTATATTAAATTATGATGTTATATTAAAATTCAATTACATATGTTTTTTATTATTATGTTATATTAGTTAAATAGATTTTATAAATATTTGTTTGCATAAATTTAATTCAATTGAAGAAATAAATGATAGATTAAACATTTCTTGTATAGAAGTGATGTTAATAGAGGTAGATAAGTAAGATCTTTTGAGAGGTCATCCAATCTGTTTGCACTTTAATCAAAGCATTCTTAATCATAAATTTTGTAAAATGTTGAAAAACAATGACGGGAGATAATATTTTTGAGTTTAATATTTGTAAGTTTTTGACATTCAAATATAATTGTTTACCTATCTTTATAATTAAATTCACTTAACATTTGAATTTTTATAATTGAGTGAATATTTGGAAATAATTTTTTCCCAAACGTAATTTTTTACATAGATTTTTAATTTTTCTATTGTACCTTATAGAAATTATATATGTATGTAAGAGGAGTAAGTCCCTCTCACTGTAGTGTAAATTTGAATGATAAAAAACAAATCAGCTATCAAATTCATTAAGGACCCAAATTTTTATAATTGAATTATCTTTAGTTAATTGTATTTATTTGATATATAATATTTACATTACAAAAATTGAGCTTTACAAATAAAATGCATTGCATATCATATATATAAAAGAAATTTATTTATCTTCCAAACAAAGCTATAAGATTTCCACATACCTTCGTGTTTTGGGAGTCTGTTCATCCAACTGAAGATTTAATATGATTATTGCAAATAATCTGGTCCAAATTATTCGATGGCTACTCGTAATTACACAATTGAATCTTTTATCTTCGCCACAGGGGATAACTAATCTAGTGGGATATGAATAGTGCTTCTAACCAAGTTTAGATGTAAATTTGACACGTTGGTCGTTAGAGAGGACACACTTATTGGAGTTTTTATTTCCCGTCACGTACTAATGGAAGCTGATGGAAAGCCTTTTTACTCCAACCATGTGGAATTTGTTAGACCCTGCCCTACACGGAACGTCATTTATGATTTCTTTAAATATCATAACTTCTTTGCATTTAAACTATTATATATATAAGGGAAAGGACCCAAACAGGTTTGAATTGTTGTGAGGGTTGTTAGTATTGTTTAATCCAATGACAATACCAATATAACCTATTGATTGAACAACAAGATTCTAATTTTTATGTAGTTTTTTATTAATAATTATAATATAATAAATTATTTAAAATTTATATAGCCTATATCATTGATATAGTCAAATCAATACAAGTAATGGACAAACTACAATCATTGTGTGTTTATGGTCAAACAATATAAAATGTTATTTTTGAAAACTCAGATTACTCTACACACAATATAATGAAATATGTATAAATTATTATACTTGATATTGTACAAATTTGCAACAATGCAATCAACTCATTAATTGCTAAGCAGGTAATGACTAATGTACATATGCTCAACTTTCAAGTAATCTACACACCAATATAATGAAATA
>MU226071.1:1375718-1390416 GCA_018584345.1 Thuja plicata | reverse complement strand
TATATATATATATATTTATGAAGACCTTTTGTAAAGTGAAATGATGATATGATGCAAGGAAGGATATGTATGTATGCGAATGGCCAATGCAAGAGAAGAGGTTGACAACGATCATTATAGATCTATGACCGGAACTATCTAAGCATTGAAGAAGCTTGTTTTGTTCATTACTAAGAACACTTTGTAACTGTAACATATAAAATAGAGGTCACCAAAATGTAACATAAGAACATGTAACATTTGAAATAAGTGGGGGAAAGATAAGATATTCCTCTTCTATCCCAAGATGCACAAAGGAAAGATCCAAATTGATCAACCCAAAAAGGATCAATGCACAAATGAATCAATCATTTGGAAATGAGAGAAAAGAGGAAAGTCTTAAATTCCCTGTTTTATGGAAAGGAATGAATGTGTGATAGATTTAGAATGATTGAAATGAATAGGAGAAAAGTACTAGCCTTGAAATATTGTAGATCAAATAATGCTATTTTTTGGGGTCTGTGCTTTGTTTTTGGAAAAACTGAAGTATGATCTAGAAAGGAAACATAGAGACAAACAAAACCCATAAATCCTTTTCCGATCTGACACCATCATATGAAAAAGGTCGACCTTGACCCACAAATGTCACCACTGACCCAAAAATGTTGATTCTGACCTAGGTCAGGGGTGAGGTTGACCTTGACCTAGGTCAGGGGTGAGGTTGACCTTGACCTAGGTTAGGGTTGAGGTCAACCTTGACCTAGGTCAGGGGTGAGGTTGACCTTTACCCAATAATGTCGACCTTGACCTGCACAGGTTTGACAAAAAATCTATTCGCAGATCCTGAAAGTTTGCCGAAAAGGGTATCGAGATCTGGGTTCAAATCCATAGTCCTGAACTTGTACCTACAAGAAAAATAGGTTTGTTTGTTAGGGGGGAGGGGTTTGCCTTGGTCAAACCCCAGTTTTGGAATTAACCTCAAATATATAATTGAAATTGCAGAAGTAAACAAAGAAAATGCATGAATTCACCTTGCTTGTAAAATTCCTTGTGGAGGATTCGAATCCTTGAATCCACAAGTATGCATGCACCAAAATGTGGAATGTAGAATGTAGGATTTCTTCAATCTCATTCTTGTAGATCTCCAACACCAAGTCTTGAATGGGTTCTTGATTTCGAAGAGGCTTGGAGGAAGGTGGATGGAGAGATCACCAAAAGGGCACTATGTAGCTTGAATCCTTCAATGGCCTCCAATGGATCTCCTTCATGAAAATGGATTCTTGAATGGATGAATGCTTTCTTGAAATCTTTCTCCTTAGCTTGCTTGAATTGTACTTGATGATAGTTTGAGAATGCTTGATCACGATTAGAAGACTTAGAGAAAATGAGAGGAGAAAGCTCCCTTTTATATGAAATTAGGGCACAATATTCTAAGGAGGCCGACATAGGATTCACATTAAAGCCTTTACCCCTAGGAGAGGACCTATGTTAAATATAATTTAGGAATCGACGCTTTAGAACTCGAAACAGCCGACCCGGAAGCGGGAAATAACTTTTGCAAAGACCGACATCCGAAAACTGGAAGACCCCAAAGTTTAAACCCTGGGTCAAGGTTGAGGTCAACCTTGACCTAGGTTAGGGTCAAGGTCAACCTTAACCTAGGTCAGGGTCAAGGTTGAAATAGACCCAAAAGGTCGACCCTGAACTTGAGGTCAAAGATCTTAGATCTGCAGTCCAGGATGCAAAAATTAGGTTGGAAAGAAATGGAAAGGGGGGGGGGGGGGGGAGAANCAGAACAGTGGGAAAGCCAGGTCTAGATCAAGAACCCATTCAAGGTGCTTGTCATGACCCCAAACCACTTACTCGGAAGGCTAAACCAGTCTATCATGGAAGTACTTCCATTTTTCAACTATACAGTAACATAATTTTTTGTTGTAAGAGTTGTAAGCTCAGTTGGCCCCTAAAAGGGTGTTGTATACCTTTAACAGGGTTGTTATTCCTTTAACAAGGAAATGTACTATGTAATATTCATCTCCTAATAGGGATATTATGCTTTAGTGCATGCTTGTGGGTACCATCCCCACTAGAGTTTTCCCTTGGACAGGGTTTGCTCGACAACAAATAATGGTGTTATGAGTTATGTGTTATTTGTTTATGTTATTTTCATTTTAGTAAGCTTATGGTTTATCTAGAATTGGTTTAACTTTAATTTAAAGTGTTGTAATAATGATTCACCCCCCCTCCCAGTACTACTCAATCCTAACAATCGGTATTAGAGCTATTGGCCCTTGAAGATAAAGTCTAACAACTTAAGGGAGATCAAGATGGATTCAATAAGTTTGGAAGAGAACTTTGAAGTGGCACTTGAAGACCTTGATAGAGAAAAAGAAGAAAATGGTGACTTGAGATTCAATATAAGAAGAGCCGAGGGATTCATTAAGAAATTGAAAGATCAGCTTAAACTTTCCATAAATTAGAGACATGATCTTATGGTTCAGATAAAAGAAGATTCAGACAATGATAATTTAGATCAGATAAAGCAATTTGAACAAGAGAATGATACTCTGAATTTTAATAATGAAGCAATGGCTAAAGAGATTCAACAAGAAAAGGATGCTAAGAAAAAGACTGAAGAAGCTTTGAAGAATGCTAATATTATGATGGGACAAATGAAGATTGACCTTCACCATTACAAGAACAAGTATCTAGAATTGGAGAAATATAATCAGATCATAAAAAGGTGAACTTGTTGAGAGAAACAAACACATTGAGAAACTTCACATGAGCAGTGACTTGATCAATGAACAAAGAGACAGATAGAAACCTAAAGGTGATATGACTGGTATTGGCTTCAATGAATTTGAATATTCTAAGATTCAAGAAGAGAAACCTGATGTGAAGATTGATGGAGAAAAACCTATTCTTGAAGAACCTAGAGAGTAGATCAGACCTTTTAGAGGTAGATGTTTTGGATGTAACAAGTTTGGACACATGAAGAGAAATTGCAGAGGTAATATTCCTTTCAAATATTTTTCTGGTTATTGTTTTAATTGCAATGTATATGGACACAAGAAAGTAGAATGCAGAAAACTTGATCAATCTAGATATAGACAAGATAACACCAGATAAGAATTAGCAACTAATACCACATGTTACAAATGTAATAACCTTGGACACATTGCAAGGAATTGTAAGTTGTAAGTTAATCAGAACATAAGACTTCCTATATGTTACAAATGTAACAATCTAGGTCATATAGCGAAGTTTTGCAGGTATAATGGAGTAAATAATAGAAGAGAACCACCTTCTATGGATACAAAGAAGAATAACAGTGATACTGGTAAGAGTAAAATACAAGAGTGATTTTGACAATTATTTCAAGAAAGCAGAAGATAACAAAAGTGGTAAGATATGTAAAATCAAAGAGTCAAGTGAGATATTGGTTCAGGGAGAGACAATAGATGCTACTAGATCTTCGCCTGATGTGAGCACATCGACCTAAATGGACGATCATGGCCTTAGGGGGAGCACTGGATGAAGATATCCCCTAATTTTGAGGAGTAAGCCCCAAAAATCTTAGTTGTGATATGTGTAGACATCATAGGATTTATATATAAGAACACAACATCAGACGATGTATATTCAGTGATCACGTGATTTATAATTGACTAGACAATATAAGAAGTTGTGTATTGGGTAATGTGCATTTTACACTTAATGATGAATAAATGACATCTGAGATACCTATTTCTTTATGATTTGAAGATAAATGACCTAAGACAAGAAGAGATCAGAGAGTATTAGACAACCTAACAACTATATTGCATGATCGATCAAAGAGAGAATTCAAAATTTAGCGTGATTAAGGTATTTACATCATCTACTCATACATAAGCTATGGATGCACATTTGATTTATGATGTTGTAGATCGACCTAGAAACAAATTGAAGAAACATCCATTTAATTCTTGTGAAGAAGACCCTGAAGGAGTATTTTCTCAGACACCACACGACATCTTGCATGTAGAGGATATTAGGGCTTACATTCATTGCAAGTATGATATACTGGGTGTTGGTGAAATTTCTACTAAAGTGGAGTATATGACTGATAATGGTAAAATGAAGGATGAATACAAACACATAGATGACCTAAGCATTATGAAAATATTGGATCTATATGCATTTAGCGAAGATGAATGGTTCAAAATATTACTTAGCAGAGTTCATGTTTAGTTCATCTAGATAGGAGAACAAACTGTAAAGATATGTAGTTAGTTGATTCATGAGATAACTGGGTTAGAAAACACTGGAGTTATCCATGTGGCTGAGAAGAACATACAGAAACAATTTGAAAACCTAACACATTCTAAATGGGACAGGAGAGCTATATATGACAGTGAATGATATTTTCTTATAGGATGTCAGACTGATTGCGATGATACTTGGATAAAAATTCTACTACAGCAGTAGACCTAATTTAGTTTCTGCAGGAGTAATTATGATGGCTTACAGAATGATAAAGGAAAACACTAAGTATAACTTATGCAAAGTTCTAGTACAACAATTCTTGGAGAATGTAAAGCTAATTAAGAAGGATAAATCTAATACTTTTAGATTTGGCTCACTCCTAGTTCATATGCATATCCACATTGAGCACAAGTTTCCAAGCATGCACCCTAGAGCATGGAGAGAAGGGATACCCACTGGTATTCATACATCACAAAGCTACCGAAGAAAAAACAACACATGGGTTGATGGTGAAATGTTTGGCATGATCAATATTATTCAGAGGCAAATGAAAGAAAGATTTAGAATTATTGAAGAGTTAGTTGAGAAATACAAGGATAAAATTTGCTTCATGGTTGAAAATGATTGTGTATGGTTTCCTTGTCCACTACTAAAGATGAGTATATTGTAGCTATTCATGCTTTTAAAGGAGCCATTTGGCTTAAGATATTGTGTTAAGACTTTGGAATAAAATAAGGAGAAGTAAAAGTCTATTGTGATAGTTAGCTTGTGTGATGTACCTAGCGAAGAACCTGAATTTTTATGCCAGGACCAAGCGCATTGAT
Source organism: Thuja plicata (assembly GCA_018584345.1). Classification (NCBI taxonomy): domain Eukaryota; kingdom Viridiplantae; phylum Streptophyta; class Pinopsida; order Cupressales; family Cupressaceae; genus Thuja; species Thuja plicata. Next base: position 1,385,365 of record MU226071.1, on the reverse strand, counting down.
GTCCAGTATCATTTTATTAGAGATATGGTTGAGGATGGTAGGGTGAAGTTGGTTAAGGTAGAGACTTTGATGAATGTTGCAGATTCATTAACAAAGGTGACGAACACATAGAAGTTCAGATGGCATTCAGAGTTTATGGGGCTCACAACCCCCAAAAATTAAATGATGGTGTAGATACTCCCTTCTCTATTTCAAGAAAGGTGTTCGACAAGTGGGAGATTATTGGGAAAATGTGTCTCAACCTTGCAATTACATATGACAACTATATTTAGTAAGTCTTTCATTTGAGCACGAAATTTTTCCAATTTCTTTTTTGGAGGTTCATTTTGGATATATATATATATATATATATATATATATATATATATATATATAAGCATGTTGGTATAGTTTAGTGGCAAGATCATGTCGATTTTTAAAGATATAATTTTTTTATATTTTTGACAGGGTCATATGAAAATTTCAAACTCAATTTTGAAGGCCTTAAAGGCTTTGAAAGGGGTCAAAACTCATCAAGGACACAAATATGTCATTTTGGCTATAGAACGCTTCGAGAGGTTTCTAAAAATTAGTTATAATAGAAAATTAGATATATAGTTCAAAAATTATGGTAGTTGAAAGTTGTTTCTCCTAAAATAGAAAACATAAATATGTGTCAAACATGTAAATGAGTTGTAAAAGGGAGAACTATATGTGTTGGTTATTATTGACACATCATATGGAATCTTTGATTAGATATAAGATGGGGTGCCTCATTTTGTGGTGGTTTTTGCCTTTGTTTTGTAATACCATTTGAAGGTTTCTTGTATTGTATCTCCTATATATTAGATGCATAAGATGGAGGGTGAGTGTAAGATTCTTATAGCTTTCGAGTTAGTTCTAGATCTCTAGTCGGTGATAACTCCTGAGAGAAGGTTTCCTTGTGAGTATATTGTAATATATTATTGATTGTTGAATAATATATTGGGCTGCTTTTGTAGAGTGGGGTTTTTTATTATTATTATTATCCTGAAAGGGTTTTCCGAACGTAAATCATTGTGTTGTGGTATGAATATTATTTATGTTATTTCTGTTAAGTTTCTATAACTGTGAAAAATATATCAGAAAGTTTTTATATTTTTCTCCCCTTAGAGTTAGTGTAGGAAGTTTTTCTATTTCTTAACTTCCTTACAAATCCAAGGCTCGTGATGTATTCATCAACTTTTATTCAAAGAAAACCCTAGCTTCAAGAAAATTAGTGATTATCCCTAACCCTACTAAGAAAAAACCAAACAAGATAGGGTAGGACCTATTACTATACTCAAACCCAAAACTCTAATGCTTAACATGCAAGGATGCTTGAGGGTGATTGAATTGTCACTTTGATGGAAGCTAGATCACAAAGATGCATAAGAAACAGGGATAACTTTAAGAAACCCCCCTCTAGAAAAATATATAAAATCCTCGCGAATCTTTCATTTTATTTTAAAAAAAATTAATTCCTATTGGCGAATCTCTCAATTTTTTGGGAAAATAAATTATTTGTATTGGCGAATATTTTTTAATCACAAATTTTTTGTAGAAAATATTGGGGAATCTCAAGCAATAACCAAAATTTCATTAATGACCATGGAAAATAATTATATTTAAAGAAAAAAGAGTTCTTATAGAAAATTATTAGGCTAACTATGAAAATATTTGGTGGGTTTAAGGGAACTCTATAGTATATAGTTGCTACCATTTATTTAAAATATAATCAAATAATCCTCATTGTATTGTGTGAGATAAATGTATCATTATTTTATTATTATAATAGGACCCAAAATTTCTTCAGTGTCATTGATTTATCAACAATCAAAAGGAAATCTTAGCCCCGATAAGCGTTACAAATAAGATAGTAACATTTTTGCCTCATGGAATATAATGAAGATCACTAGATTATATTTTAAATCAACAATGACAACTAATATTAGTGACACAACCCTACTATAACTAATAGCTATGATATATTATTGGTGAATTAATTTACATTTTTATAATAACTAATAAAATTTAGGCGAATTGAATCTAACCATCTATGAAATATTAGGCGAATCTTTGAGTTCAAATTTTTTAATAAAATAAATTATTTGGTGATTTAAATATTTCTAAAATAAAAATTTGTAAACATTTGGCTATTTAGGTCGCCTTAAATCTTGAATTATTAGCCAAATTTGGATTCTCAAATTTCAAAAATTAGCCAATTGGTGAATATTAGCCACTAAAAAAATCACTGATAAGAAAATATTCTATTAGATGTACAGTAGCTCTCAAAACATAGGATGTAATGTAAATTAGACACTAAAATACCCTTTTATAGGAAAGGACACGTAGTGTCATCATGAAGCTACCATATTAAGTGTGGTAGAGGAGTGGTTGGAGGTCACTATTCCCTTTCAGGGGTTTGTGGTCAAGGTTTTGAGGGATTTGAAAGGACAAGACAATAAAGATTGAGGGTTGGAGTTTCAAGGATACCGTATTACTATGAAATTTATGATTCTTGATCCTTGAAATGGAAAAACAAAGTTAGATAGAAAGATGGTGCAACCAAGGATGGAGGATCCAAGAATGGATAGTCCAAAACCTTGATGCCAAAACAACAAGACAGTGGAAACACAACAACAACAACAACAACAACAAAAATCTGATAACAATCTGCAATCTGATACATAAAATAGTAATTACATATAACATGTCGAGTTGTAAGGCCTTTCTGGTTATGGTCAATTACAAAGATATAAATCCAAGATCTATCATTGATCTTTTGCTACAAGCATCAAGCCATTTACTTTCTTCCCAAACATACAACTTAGATCCAATACTCATATCCTCAAATCTAGTCTCCTCTACCTATGACCTCCTTCCATCTACCTCCATCTACTTCCATCTGCTTCTATCTACCCTAAACCTTCTTAAATATTAGAACGCCCACAAGTCAACCTTTTGAAAATAAACCCTTACATTAATACATATTCAAGCCATAAGTCGGCCTACAAAAAAACATTAAATAATCCAGATTTAGGTCCCCACAATCTCCAATGAAAGATCCAAATTAAATACGCAATTCGGCCTCCCAAATCCATAAGACCACAAGACAACAAGCCACACTGCCGAGTGCCAGCAAAACTGCTAAGCACCAGAAAGAAAAAGTGTCGAGTGCTATAAGTGCCAAGCCCCTTGGTCAACACATGCCAAGCAAGACCAAAACTAAGAAATAGAAGAATCATTCCCTTCAGTGACCGAGCCACTCGGCCAATACTACAACCGAGCAACAGTACTCATCTTCGACCGAGTAACACTTCATCAACTAAGATCAAAACAAACCAAGTACTCTCCAAAGAAAATATATTTTTGTGTGATAGAGGATTGCCAAGAATCCTAGGATGCTTCTGGATGCTCCTGAATCATAACAAGTATGCCATGTCTATTCTTAACCCATATCTCATGTTTCCCTTCATTCCATGTTGTCTTCACTTTGTCCACTGTCTCATTCAACAATTTGATCTGCCCTGTACTTTTCTCATTTCTCCTATTTGCAACTGACATCAACTAACTTTGACCATCTTGTGCACTGCTAATACCATCAATATTTTGGTGAACCACATCCTCACCAGACTTACTGATAAACTTGGTATCATCTGCATCTCTCTGTGTCACTAGTGTCATCATCTGCTACACTACCTTCATCAGAAATGTCATCTGCCTCTTAATCTATGCAAGTTCTTCAGAGATGTTGTTAGTAATAACTGAGAGGGGGGGAGGGCGAATCAGTGGCCTTAAAAATTTATGCTTTAATCACTAACCAACACTCAAATAAACCTCAGATTATTAAGTCCCTACAAGATGCATGCCATGAAATACTTATAATGATTAACTGTCTGTCGGTTTTCCTTGTCTGTCCTTATTCTCTTTGACTACCGATATGCAATATAACTATTTACCAAAGTACAGTAAATAAGCAGAGTATACTGATATATCCAGAAATGCATATGTGAAATGTAAAATAGTAAAGTAATAAACCATACACACATAACACTTGAATTTTAACGTAGAAACACTGTTGAGGGAAAAACCACTGAGACCGGTACCCCAAATTTTCACTCTTCTGAAGTGAGCCCTGTTAAGAGCCAACCATGTTAAAGGTTACAAACACACTATTAGGTGTGACCTTGTTAGAGGATTTTATACATATAGGTTGTCACTTAGTATCGAGCAACTCAGTTTGCTACCATCCTTGAATCAGCCTCATTCTTAGACTGTCAATAGGCTTTAGGAAAATCTAGTGCTACTTTCATGAATCAACCTTTTTGGAACTCCTTGGGATATACCTCAATATATATAAGACTATTAAATCTTGCTCTGTTAAGAGACTTGATGCTTCAATGATTAAACTGAAACAAAATGACCTGTTCCTAATGCAACTTGAATTGTAGATTTTTTAGATCTATTTAAGTACATTACCTCTCTGATCAATATATCAATTCAATTCTTTGTGCTCCACACTTTCTGCTCTATGATAATGTGCTCACTATTTGTCGGTGTCTGCAGAATTCTTTAGCTCTCCCTTAGCCTGATTGATCAGGACTGTATGAAGTTATTATTCATCAATTTCTCTTCAACATCTTCTTTTGATTCACTCCCCTTCTATGTATGTTTTGGAATGAATAATGCTTGTCTCTTATATAGACATGATTTTCACTGTTTCTTGATTCTTGATTCTTAGCGTGAATAACAATCCATCCAATATGATTTAAAGCATAAATCTTGATTTATCTCATAGTTATCTTCTTTCCAACTGTACAAATCTTATTTAAATCAATCACTTAACTCTGGTAGAATAAAATAATGAAAATAACTAGTTAAGTCTATCTTTAGCTCTTGCCAGCTAGATATTTTGTCATTTTCTGAACTCTCTATTTCGTCGGTCAACTCTTTAGTTAGTCATCGGTTAAAACTGCCAGTTCTGTCAGTGTGACTCCAGTCAGCTTCAGGATCTCCGTCCGTTGGGCATCATTGGATTTTACTCGTTGGGTAACTCTTTTTTTAGCTCGTCGGGCATACTGTGATTTTCTTCGTCGGGAAACACTATCTTCTGCTCGTCGAGTATCACTGTGACTTTTCTTCTTTGCTTTACCGATGGTGTGCACTCCGTCGGTGTTATTTGTCACTTAGTTAATACTTGACCTTTATGCATTTCTGAAAGCATAACCTTTGTTCCTTTGATTCTATGAAGTCTTTGGCATTATGTACATGACCGTATAGATTATATGAAGTTGACATCAATGACAATACAAACCATTAATTGATTTAATGCCTTGCATTATCTTCAACTTAACATTATCAAACATTCAATCAGTTACATGTCATCAATCTCTCCCTTTGGCATTGATGGCAACAAAACTTATATTATCACAATATACTATTTCTAATACAATTGTTGAGTTTCATCAAACTACCAATCTTTGTTGATAACTGATAAATGTCTGAACTTCGGTAAGCTCTGTTTTAGCTTAGATTTGATTCTTGCAGCTTTCTATTTTTTGATGTGTTGAATCTCCTCTGGTGTCAATTTCTGCTTTGATGTCTTGTCCTCTTTTATGCAACTTTCTCTTCGTGTAATCTTTCATACAATTTTCTCTCCCTTAGGATATAATCTCTCCCTGTTGGAGTGATCTGATAATGGATAATGTCTCTTTCTTTTCTCAGAAGATTGTGATAATATGGATAATCTCTCCCTTTGACAACAATGCCAATCAAATATTGAAATAGTGTCTGTTGCCAATTATTTTTTAAATATCTGACATTCATGTCAAATAATCATTTTCCTCTTATCCATAATATATTCCTTGAATTTCCCTTATCCATCAACAATACAACATTATGTTCTTGTGCTTGGTTCTGATATATACCTTTCTGTATATAGATGTAGCTTTGATGTTCTTCTCTGTGCTTGCATCAACATTTCTGATATTCTAATAATATATAGGCTGATGCAACCTTCAGTATTTTATTGACTGGTAGACAATGGTTTGACCCCTAGTCTCTTTCTCAGGTACTCAAATGTATCTTTGGGCAGTGGCTTGGTGAAGATATCGGCCAACTGTTCTTTTGATTGCACATACTCAAGTGTCACTTCTTTCTCTTGAACTTGTTCTCTCAAATAATGATACTTAATTTCAATGTGTTTAGTCTTTGCATGCATTACTAGATTCTTGGAAATGTTTATTGCACTGGTGTTATCACAATAGATAACCACTGGTTCTAAGATTTTCATATGCATGTTTGATCCATGCAATATTTGAGCAATTTGCAGAAAAAGTAACATACTCTTCTTCTGTAGTAGACTGAGAGATGCATCCTTGCTTCTTATTGATCCATGTGACAAGTTTGTCACCCATAAAGAATGCTCCTTCAGTTGTGCTCTTTCGGTCATCAAGATTTCCAGCCCAATCAGCATCGGTAAACACCTTTAGTTCAAATTTACCTTCTCTTCTATACCATAAGCTGAATTCCTCAGTATTCTTTAGATATCTTAGGATTCTTTTCATAGCAGTCATATGTGATTCCATGGGGTTAGTAGAAAATATAGCAACAATTCCTACTGCATGTGCAATATCTGGTCTAGTGTGTACCACATACATGAGTTTTCCAACCATTGATCTGTACAAAGTCTGATTTACCTATGTTGTCTTGTCATCCTTTGTCAACTTACTTCCACTGGCCATTGGTGTTCCAACTGGTTTGGATTCTTCCATCTTGAATATCTTCAGGACCTCTTTGATGTATTTGGACCGTGTAATGAAAATACCTTCACTTTGTTGAATGATCTATAGACCAAGAAAGAACTTGATCTCTCCAAACATAGACATCTCAAATTCTTTACTCATTTCATCAGCAAATGATTTGCATAGCATATCATTGCCTCCAAATATGATGTCATCAACAAATATTTCAGCAATCAAAGTGTTAGCATCAGTATCTTCTTTTAAATAAAGTTTATTGTTTTCACTAGTCCTTATGAATCCAATACTTATTAGATAGGAATGAAGTCATTCATACTAGGCTCTTAGAGCTTGTTTTAATCCATACAAGGCTTTATGAAGTCTACATACAAACCCTTCTGGTTGCTCAATGTATACCTCTTCTTCAAGTATTCCATTTAGGAATGCTGACTTGACATCCATTTGATATACCTTGAAACCTTTGTATGCAGCATAAGGAATTAGTATTCTCACTCCTTCTATCCTAGCAATGGGTCCAAAGGTCTCTCCTTAGTCTATACCTTCCTCTTGTGTATGCCCTTTGCATACTAGTCTTGCTTTGTTCCTTGTGACTTCTCCATTCTCATTCAGCTTATTCCTGAATATCCATTTTGTACCGATGACATTCTTGTCATCTGGTCTTGGCACAAGTTACCATGTTTTTTTCTTCTCAATGTGCTCAATCTCATCATTCATAACACTTATCCATTCCTCATTATCTAGTGCAGCATTGACAGATTTTGGCTCGAACTCATAAATTAAACAACTTGAGTTTAAAGACTTACTTCTTGTTCTTGTGCTAGCTTTCTTATCTCCTATGATTTGGATCTCTATATGGTTATTCCTTACATATCTTGCAAGTATAGGTATAGTCATTTGTCTATTAGCTTGATCATCATTTTGATCTTCATTATGTTTTTTATCACCTTGCACATTTTCTTGATCATTATTATGACCGTTGGTATTTGCAGCCTGATGCTTTGTAGCAGTGATTTGTAGCTCAGGTGCTCTACATTTTTGGTAGGGTAGAGTGTTAGGTTCCTTGTTGTAAGTGAACTTATTGTATTCCTCTGGCTCTTTAGTGCTTTCTTGTTCATTCTTCTCTGCAAATTCATCTATCTTTACATTTGCACTTTCAATAATTTTGTTAGAGGCTTTGTTTAGACATTTGTAAGCCTTGCTCTTGGTAGAATACCTTAGAAAAATTCCTTCATCACTCTTGAAGATAAGTTTTCCATTTCTATCATCTTTTAAGATATAACATTGACTGCCAAAATTTTTGAAATAACTCACATTGGGTGTGTATCCATACCATAGGTCATAAGGTGTCTTCTTGGTGTCTTTCTTCAGTCGTACTTTGTTTAGTGTGTAAACAATAGTGCTGACAGCTTCTCTCCAGAATATTTGGGTGATTACTTTTTCTATCATCAGTGTTCTAGCACAGTCAACTATTGATCTGTTCCTTCTTTCAGCAATCCCATTTTGTTGTGGTGTTCTTGGTGTAGAAACCTGTCTTTTTATACCATGCTCATTACAAAAGTTAGTGAATTCATCTGATATAAACTCACCTCCTCTATCTGATCTCAAACATTTTAGACCCTTACCAATTTGTTTTTCTACCAAAGCCTTATACCATTTAAACATCTTGAATGCTTCAGATTTATCTTTTAGAAAAATGGTTGTCATCATTCTAGAGTAATCATCAACAAAGAGAATAAAATATCAATCTCCATAATAAATCTTTGTGCTCATAGATCCACATAAATCAGTATGGACTAATTCTAGAATTGCATCAGATGTATATTAGTTGTGCTTTTGAAACTAGACTTTGTCATTCTACCTTTTTGACAGTTCTTACACATGATATTGTCAGGCTTGGTCATTATCGGTAAGCCTTTGACATTTCTCTTTTTGCTAATTTTAATCATGTTGTCAAAATTCACATGACACAATCTTTTGTGCCATAACCATATGTCCTCGTTCATAGCAATCAAACAAGTGGAGTCAGTATCATTCAGATAGAATAAGTTACCTTTTGTCCGCTCACCGATACCAATTACATTTCCTAATTTGTTGAAGATTTTTGCCTTCTTATTTTCAAATGCTACTTTGTGACCTAAATTATTCAACTGAGAAACACACAATAGATTATAATTCAATCCATTTACCCAATAAGCATTCTCACATTTTATCTAGTTATTCAACATTATTGTTCCTCTACCTTCAATTGGACAAGGTGTGTCATTTCCCATTCTTACAGATGCGCCTTTGTAGTATTCAAAAGTCTCAAAATTTTGTTTATCACCGTTCATATGATGAGTGCAGCCACAATCTATGATCCAAACATCATTCCTACTAATTTTAGATATGAGAGCTATTTCTACATACCTTTCTTCATCATCATCTGAATCATCCTTTACAGCCACAAACACCATCTCAATATCTTCATCAGATTCGATGTCAGTATCATCAGCCTTGCATTTTGCTAGGTAGCTGACCTTCTTTCCTTTGTCCTTGTAGTCTCGGGTATCTCTTCTTTTTGATTGTCGGTAGCTTCTATAATCACCTCTGCCAAACTTTTTCTCAAAAGATCTGTCATCTTTTTTTTTGTTAGTACATCTTGCAGCAAAGTGTCCAATCTCTTTGCAATTAAAACAAACAAGTGGTAAATTACCTTTGTATTTACCTTTGCCTCTCTGCATTCTTCTGGCCATAAGTGCTTCAATTTCATCAAGATCATTTTCTTCATTTTCACTATCACTATCTTTTCTTATAGTGTCTCTGTGACTTTATTTACTTATTCTCATAGAAGTTTTGAATGCAGACTCTATGTTTGGTAAGACACTATTATCAAAGTTATTCATTTCA
>MU226071.1:1293984-1344730 GCA_018584345.1 Thuja plicata | reverse complement strand
CATTTTTTAACATTAAACTAATTAAAAACAACAATAAAAAATATTTTTAATAAAAAACAATAATACGTACCTGTAGTAGGAAAAATGGCAGCAGGGGGGTCGGTGGTAGCTCTCAAAAACGGGTACCCGTCCAAAGAAAAATGTAATCACATTTTACAAATTGTGAAAATGATTTGCAAAACGGTTTAAAACAAATTTTAAATAGTTTGAAAAAATCGGTGCCCATTTTGCCACGGGCACCCAAACCAGAACCGGTGCCCATTTTTTAAACGGGCACCCATTTTATATTTACGGCTTGGGCACCCGAACCATAACGGGCACCCATTTTTTAAAAAATGGGTGCCCGTTTCTATTTGCCAATTTTTTTTGGCCGCGGACTTTCGCGGAATTGGCACTCAACTTTGTGCTTGCACCCATAACATGTATGCCATATTGCCAAGGTCAACCGAGCAATAGATGACAAGCATCCATAGGTACCACATCACACAATATCTCATCATAATAAGATCCAATCTTAAAATTAACAAGGCATTGCTCCTCAATCCTAACCTTAGACACATCTTGTATCCAACTAATTTGATAAGGGTAATGATATTTACTCCTTTCCAAATTCAACTTACTAACCATCTCTTCTGAAAATTCTCAGAACTGCCACCATCAATTAAGACATTACATACCTTGTCCTTGCACTTACATCTGGTTCTGGACAAATTACTTCTTTGTACTAGTTCACTAACATATGCAACCAACATCCTAGTGATAAGAACTTCACCTTTCTCTGTAGCATCCACTGTGTCTTCCTCGGTAGTTAGTGCAAACCTTCTTTCAGGACATTGAAAGGCCCTATGACCCTTCAAACCACACTAAAAATAGGTACCACTGTAATTACTTCTGCCCCTTCTTCCAGATCCATGATTGTAATACTTAGTGGTTTGACGTACTGCTAGATCCTACCTCGGTCAACTTAGGATTATCTACCACCTTACTCTCAACAGTTATTTCACCAGTCTTACCACCTCAATTTCTATTATTTTATCTTCCCTCAAACCTCTTGTTTAGCTTCTCCTCAATCTTCAATTCCATATGATAAGCATCTCCTATTGTTTTCTTCTAAACAATAAGTAAATCTTCTTGTATACTAGGTCTGAAGCCATAGATATGCTTAGCAAACTTCTCTTTAGCAACTTCCGAATGATCATTCCTAATTAGGATTCTGTAAAACTCCTCGGCATACTCTTGCACCAATTTTCTTGTCTTCCTCAAACCTTGCATCTTCTTAAACATCTCCAATTTATAATCCACCATAATGAATTGCTTCTTCAACTTCTCAACCATTTTGTTCCATCTAAGGATCTTGTCTTTACCTCTTCAACTTCTTTCCAATTTAACTTCTCTCCACCATATGTTCGCATGACGTTTTAGCCTTGTCTTTGTAAATTGAATCCTATCAGGATCTTCTACTTCTTTATGCTCAAAGTATTCATCCATCTCATTAATCCAATCGATCAAATCTTCTGTCCTAAGGCTTCCAACAAATGTAGAAACTTTGATCTTTGGTCTTTTCCCAATTCTAGATACAGCTCTCATAAATCTAGCCTCCTCTGGATATCTGACCTCTTCTCTAGCTTCTTCGAAATGATCTTCTTCTTCAAATTCTTCACCATTATCTCAATGTTCTTTAGATGCATTCGTTCTTTGCAACTCTTCTTGCAGATCTCGCACGTGCTTCTTCAAAGCTTGGTAATAATTAAGTTTGACTTATGGCTTAGGTTCTTTTGTGATCTCGCGGCTCTTCCTCAAAGGCATCTTCAAGATCTCTGCAAACCCTCCACAAGAAACTTTCCAACCCAAGGTCCTGGTGCAAATTGCCTCACCTTCAACGATCTGTCCACACACTCAGGAACTTCAAGCTCTGATTCATAAAATAGTAATTACATATAACATGTCAGGCTGTAAGGCCTTCTCGGTTATGACCAATTAAAAAGATATTTAAATCCAAGATCTATCGCTGATATTCTACAAGCATCAGGCTATTTACCTTCTACCCAAACATACAACTTAGATCCAATACTCAGATCCTCAGATCTAGTCTCCTCTACCTACAATATCCTTTCATCTACCTCCATCTACTTCCATCTGATTCCATCTACCCTAAACATTCTTAAATATTAGCACGACCACAAGTCGACCTGTTGCAAATAAACCCTTAAATTAATTATATATTCAAGCCACAAGTTGGCCTACAAACAAACATTAAATGACCCAGATTTAGGTCCTCATAATCCCCAATGAAAAATTCAAATTAAATACGCAAGTCGGCCTCCCAAATCCACAAGAACACAAGTCAGCAAGCCACATTGCCGAGTGCCAGCAAAACTGCTGAGCACTAGAAAGAAAAGTTGTTGAGAACCATAAGTTTTGAGCCCCTCGGTCAACACATGTCGAGCAACACCAAAAGCAAGCAACAAAAGAGTCGAGCCCTTCAATGATCGAGCCACTCAACCAACATTGCGACCGAGCAACAATAATCATCTTCGACCGAGTAACACTTCATCAACTAAGATCAAAACACACGTAGTACTCTCCAAAGAAAATAAATTTTGTGTGATACAAGATTGCCAAGAATCCTAGGATGCTCCTGCATCAAAAGAGGAAACCTTGGGGGCTAAGGAAAGACCTTATACAAAATAGATAAATAAAGCACATCCTCAAAGTCCGCAAGAAAGGGAAAAGGAAAAAACCAATGAAAGGAAAGGGCAAAACCCCAAAGGAGCAAGACAAAAAGAAACAAGAGAAAGGAAAAGAAAGAGTAGAGGAGAAAGAAGAAAATAAAAGAATAGAATGGGGGTCCCATTCTACCCAAGAAGACAAATGGATGTGGATTGTGAGGGTCAACAATCACTTATAAATTACTATGTGCATACATACCTATTGTATTTTATACTACTCTTTCTAGTATATACTATCCTTAAAGTGCACAAACTGACTATTGGTGTTGGATTAGAATGGTAACATGTATATTTTTTTTTTTGGAAAAGAATAATGGAACCCCTTCTAGCTTCTTAATTTTGTGGTTTTCATTCATAATAATAAAAAAATTCAAATACTTCAAAATTCTCTTTGGTTTATTTTACATCAATAACAACAACATGAATTATGACTAAAGAGGTTCTTGCAGAAGTGGCATGTGGAAAAATGGTGACACTTGGTTGTGTTTATTCTAATAAATTATGTGACTTTGTTCTATAGATCATAAATTCTAATTTTGATAAAACATCATAGCTTCATATACAACGAAAAATATGACCTTCTTATTGCATTTCAATTCCATTCATTCTAAGAATATTTTTTTCTCATTTTTTATGTGGTACATCCTCATGTATACATAAATGTCGTACTGCACATGTAGAGATTTTATAACATACTATAATATATATCATGATATGTTTTAGCATTTGTAGAACATCAAAGAAAGATATTACATTGTGAAAACATATATTTAGTGATGTCCTGGATCATGCCCTCGATGAGGTGGAGGTTTCTTAGGTTGGAGAAGTGTTCGTCCCTTGAATGTTGTCTCCCTTGCAACTATGCTTCTCTGTAGAGAAGAAAGATAAAACATTAAAAAGGGTCTCTTTATTCTTGTAGGATAAGTGGTTAGACAACTTATCAATAATGTTTTCTCTTCGAAAATACTTAAAATTACATGTGGACCATTTATACATCAAATAATAAATATTTAATAATAAACAAAAATTTAAAAATTAATAGTACACACTTTTGGAGTAAAAGAAAAATGGTAACTTTTTGAAAGATGAAAATAACATAAGAAAATAAATATGTATGTATGTGTGTACATACATGTATGTATTATTTGAGAATTATTTTATTTAAAAGAAGTTTATTAATGTTGAGAGGTATTCTAGATTATGGGAAGGGGTGGAGTGTGTTGGTAAAATCTCTTATCTTTATCTTAACTATTATAACTATTTCAACATCAAAATATTAATATTTAATAATAAATATAACATTTTTAAAATGGAAAACACATAAAAATAATATCTCCATATAAGTAATAGATTACATAATTGAAATGTAAAATAGAATAACTTTTGAATAAATAACATAGCTCCAAATTGACATCTCTAGTTGCTATAATGATAGTATGTGTTCATGAATAATATAGATGGTAAACGATAGATGTTGCAGATATTTAAGAGATTTATACTAGTTTATTACCTAATAAGTATGAAAGCATAATAGATCAATTCAATACTTATTATTGTGCATAGTTTTTGGTAATGTTACATGAGTTTATTTTCTTAATGTTTCAAATCAACCAGGATGAAGAGAGCAAGATTAGAGAAGAGAATAATAGGTCATGTAGTTTGATTTGACACCTCAAGAAGAAGAGAGCAAGATTAGGCATGAAGAAGAAGAGAGCAAGATCACAGAACAAAATTGTAGGTCATGTAGTTTGATCTTAAACATCAAGAAGAAGAAAGCAAGATTAGAAAATTGGATACTAGGTCATGTAGTTTGATATGAAACATCAAGAAGAAGAGAGAAAGGTTAGAGAAGAGAATAATAGGTCATGTAGTTTGATCTGAAACATCAAGAAGAAGAGATCAAGATTAGAGAAGAGGATAATAGGTCATGTCGTTTGATCTGAAAAATCAAGAAGAAGAGAGAAAATAATAGGTCATATAGTTTGATCTTAAACATCAAGAAGAAGAGAGCGAGATGAGAAAATAGAATAATAGGTCATGTAGTTAGATCTGAAACAAAGAAGAAGACAGCAAGATTAGAAAACAAAATAATAGGTCATGTGGTTTGATCTGAAACATCAAAAAAAAGAGAGCAAGATTAGATAATAGAATAAAATAGGTCATATAGTTTGATCTGAAACATCAAGAAGAAAAGAGCAAGATTAGAGAACAGAATAATAGATCATGTAGTTTGATCTGAAACATCAAGAAGAAGATAACAAGATTAGAAAAGAGAATAGTAGGTCATGTAATTTGATCTGAAACATGAAGAAGAAGAGAGCAAGATTAGAGAATAAAAGGTCATGTAGTTTGATGGGAAACATCAAAAAGAAGAAGATAGCAAGATTAGAAAATAGAATGATAGATCATACCAGAAATTATACACAATAAAATTATAAACTACAAAAATCATATATCTACCTAAAATACTTTAATTTAAATATATGTCAAACTCTATTTTATATTTGTATGCACAGGCAGATCACAAATTAACGCTCTATCACTATTATACTCCTAACATTATAATTAAAACCCTCGGCAAGAGAGGTCAGCTAAATGAAATGTACCTGAGGCTCCCCAAACCAGACAAGCCGCCTGTGAGAATGAAACCTGGGAAGCTCTTCCTGGCCCTTGGGAAGATAGTTCAGCACGGCCAGCCTAGCGAGCATCTTGGGCTCTCTGCCTTTCACGTTCACACCTGCCCAATAGTTATGAGAAGGGTCCTGCTTCGCCCTTATCACAACAGAATATGACTCGCCGGAGTATACGTCCAAGTTCAATAAATTATTTTGATTCTGATCAAAATAATCAGAATCAAAAAATTATTACCAAAGTTCAATAAATAGAAGGTTAAGAAATTCTTATTTTTCATGCACCTTCTTGCGAAATCTAGCAATAATATTTTAAACTCATGGAAAACACTCCTATTCCCATACTAAATCTGCACTTCTCTTCATGCAAATGGGAGAAATTAATTAGTACAGCATAAACTGCGCCCCAAATGAGAAGAAAAAAGGATCATTTACCTGGCGAATGGCATGGCAGTGAATGACAATGTTTTCAGTGGGCATCAAGTTCTCTATCTCAACAACAACGGTATCACCTTTTGTGCCTCTTATGGTCGGCCCCGGGTATTCTCCATTTATCGAGACGATCTTCGCCTCCACGCAATCTGGAACCCATGATGTCTGGTAATTTAATTCCCATTTCTGAAAATGCACTCTCGCTTCACCAGCGTAAGAAAAGAGTGCGAACAATAACAACAGACAGAAAACCCTCGGCTCATAAACTACAGAAGCTCTGTCCGCCATTGGAGGTCAATCCAAAACCAAAAACTGCAGCTGAACACACTATGTCTGCAATATAGAACGCCTTTTGATGCCATTTTATAAATGCAATCCAGTGTGAAAGGGGGCGGGCCTACCATTCTCTGTTCAATGGTCAAAAAAATCCATTGAGAAGAAAAACTATATTTGGCGTTCAATTCACGTCAATATTTCAAATCAATTCCTTGCTTTTCTTTGGGTTTTGGCTTTTGGGTCTGCATTTAAAACTTATGTTTGGCCTCGGAATTGCAACCAAACAAAGATTTATTGATGGCATTCCACCCCAAAATATCAAATCAATTCCTTGCATTGCTACTTTGAGATTATGCGCTACAGCGTTGTTAATGGCATTTGTTTAACCACGTCATGCACTTTGTTGAGATATTTCCGTGCATTACTTTGTACTGTTAATTCTTTTTGACTTTAATTCTAAATTTTAAATAATTCTATTTCATTTCGTGGAAGGTTCAGGTCCCAAGATAAGAATCTCTCAGCCTTTCCTCGCATTGCCTCAAAGTGCCTAGGAAAGACAAATCCTAAATGAATTTTCATGACAGCGAGATAAAGATTTAAGTGGGCCAAGGCAATTATAGCTCTTTTACAATTTTTGTTCATTCAAACCCCAGAAAATAATATAAAACGAAGATTCTTACTGTGTGAACGAGTGGTTCCATAAATATTAGAGTAGCCCATGGCCCTCGGTGTTAGTCAAAAGCCGCCTAATACATTTGCGGGACGGGCTATCGTGAGCATTACGCTCCGCGTTGTTAACGTACCCAGCATTATGGGCCCTTCGGCAAAACTTCCATAGATTCGTTGTGGTTGGGCTTTGTACTCTTCATTCGTGACTTTAACGAGTTTCTTTTGCAGTTTTTTCAAGCATAATTTTTATAAAAAACGACGCGGTAAGTTGCACAGTATTTTCTTTTTCCTTTCGATTTTTTAATCTGTCTTAAGTTGAGGTGTTGTATTTTAAAATAAATTATTTATATAGAAGTGTTAAGTCTTAAGTTGAGGTGTTATATTTTAAAATAAATTATTTATATAGAAGTGTTTTTTTTATTTTTTAAATTCAGAGGCAGAGTTTCAAACGAGAGTATCAAAAAATAATTACAGATCTTAAGATAAGTAAAACAAAGAGCAAGAAGACTAGCTCAAAAGATCAACGAAGGTATCCACCCAGGCAGTCCAACCCATGCTGCCCTCCATCCAAACAATATTTTACTTTTTCTGAATCTAGTGAAGTAGGAAGATCATCTTACCCGAGGCCATTTTACTATTCTTTTGGAGTTCACGGTTGAGCTCTTTAATGGTTCGCTCAAAGAGGTACAAATTATCCATATGGTTTCTCCAAGCCTGCCCATCTTTAACTTCGTAGGCGAAGAAAGTGGCATGCCCGTTCTTAAGAAGTCTTTTGAATTTGTCCTTCTCCACCCTCATAGTGATTTGGACTTGCAAGAAGATTTTAAAAAAAGTGAGACTTTTGAAAGACTCAATAAGAAACCTGGGATTACCTTGAAATTTTTCCTCATTCCTGCACTTCTAGATCTGCCAAAGAATGTTAGAAGAGAGAATATGCCAAAACAGGCTAGAGTCATTTTTCATACTATCAAAATGTCTAATGATGATCTCAAAAACATTAGCATTATAAGGAATATAAAAACCAAACATACGCCAAATCTCTTTGGCAAATTTGCAGTCAAAAAAGATATGTCTACCAGATTTAGGTACTTTACAAAGATTGCAAAATTGCAACGTAGTGAAGTCATTTCTAATAGGCAGTCTGTCCAGGATAAGCAGCCATTTAAAACACTTGATTTTAGGTTCTATATGGGATTTCCAAATTCTGCTAAAGATCTTTTTCCAAGCAGGGATATCAAGATTAGAGTGCTAGATTTTATTGACATGACCAATGATCAAATCATTATACCCAATCACCTTATAGATATTTTTGGCTTTGAGCTTGCTCATAGTAGTTTCATCCGGCCATTTAACCTTCATAAGTCTATCAGAATTGACATGACAACATGAAGGAAGACTTCTACAAGCATCATTGATCATATTATAAGTCCTCCTTTGAAACAAGGGGATGTTGAACTTGGTTCTTAACTCATCCAAGCTAATCAAGTAATTATTTTCAAAAAAGTCTGTAAATTGAGATATACCAAATTTATGCCATAACTTAGCAGAACACCCTTGTGAGAGGGCAAGAGGTCTACCAGAGCGGTGCAGATTCCACCAAATGGACCTTTCACCCACAAGCTGATTATCATCATGAAAAGCCCTATTAGTAGCAAGATTCTTAACACTGCTCCAGGCTTTCCAAATGGATTTGAAGACAGCCGAGCCTTGAACAACAACAGGAAAATCTCCAAAAATGAGATCATCAAGAGGAAGGTTCTTCCAACCTTTAGCTTTTTTAGGAAAACCTCTTTCAATATTCTTCTGATAAGCACTTTCCATGGATCATCCCCAGCCAGTGAGTGAAAAATCCACTTGGCGGCCAAAGCAATCTCCATGGTTTTAAGATCCTTCAATCCCAGCTCCCCAAGGAGTTTGTCCGAGTGACACCAATCCCATCTCGTAGCATGCATTTTCTTGTTACCTTTGCCATCCGACCAGAGACAGTTTCTAATATCTTTTTGGATCTCTAAAATTTGATAGTTGCTGAACATTCAGGCAGAAGAGTAATAAATGTTGTAAGAGGAAAGGATTTTTTGGCAAACCTGGACTCTTCTAGCAAGGGAAAGAGATCTGTTGTGCCATTTGTTCAGATTTTTCGAGATTTTCTCCTTAACCCAAAGCCACATATCTTTGAGAGAGGGGTCAACAGAGAACGAGATACCAAGATATCTGACGATAGTGTGCGGCCCTCCCCATTGGAAGTTAAACTTTTGGAACCAAGGAGGAGGCTGATCAACCCACCCCAGACAAATAAACTTGGCATGAGATAAACGGGCTCCAAAGATGGTGCAAAAGATCTTGAGTTTCTCAAGAAGAGCTTCAAAGTTAGTTTCAGAGGCCTCATGGAAGATGGAAGTATCATCAACAAATTGACAGTTAATCAGGTCAGTGCCATTAGGAAGGGAGATACCTTTCACAGGCTGGGAGAGGGAGTCATCTCTAAGGATGTAGAATAGGGCGTCCGTAGCAATAGCAAACAGGGTAGGAGCAAGGGGGCAGCCTTGTCTTATGGAATGGGTAAGGGGGACAGTCTAAGACAGAGACCCATTAATATCAATTTGGGAAAAGGCATCAATGACCAGCACTTTAACGGCATTACAAAAAAATTGAGGGAAGCCAAAAGCTTCCAACATCATGGATATGAATCCCCACTCGATTCTGTCATACGCTTTTTCAAAGTCAAGAAGAAACATGGTAGAATTCTTATTCGTGTACTTAGCCCAATTCAAAGCTTCCCAGCTAGTGATTAAGTTTTCAAGAATATATCTGCCTTTTATGAACCCAATTTGGGTAGGGCACACAAATTTGGGTAAGAAACATTCAACAGCATGATAGGAAGCCAATTCTTAAACATGGCCTTATACCCATCTTTAGGCAGCAACTTAATGATGCCACTATTTATGTTTCTGCCCAGAGTTCCAGAGCTTAAAGCTTCCTTATAGATATCATACAGAACTTGGCAGATCCAATTGTTGTTTGCCTTGTAGAATTCCACTGGCAGCCCATCAGGTCTAGGGGACTTGTCAATTTTAAAGGTGCCAATGGCTTTATCAATTTCCTCTATAGAGATTTCCTTACTAAGTAAAGAGGCATCTATGTTGGAAATTTTATTAGGAATGAGAGTTTTACAATGGTTCCTCAAGGTACTAGCTTCCTCCGTTTCCTCGAAAGTGAAGAGAGTCCTGTAGTAAGTGGCAAAGGTATGTTTTATGTCATCGAGATCAATAATCTCTTTCCCGTCAATGATAATTCTGTCAATAGACTCGTTAGAATGCTTCTGAGAGATAAGGTTAAAGAAGAATTTGGATCCCCTATCACCCTCCTGCAGCCAGTGAGCCTGAGATCTAATTTGGGCACCTTTAATCTTGTATTGCTGATGTTGTCTAAGGGCTTCTTTGGCGCTAGCCACAACAGGAACCAGTGAGTCATCCAAAGGATTGTCCTGGATTCTAGTCTCAGCCTCTAAGAGGTTATTATTAAGAATTTTCTCAGTGAGTCTAGAGTCCTTCACCTTCTTTTGGCCAAGGGTTCTCAACAATGTTTGCCAAGCTTCAATGTTAAAATTCCATCTGTCAATGTGGGAGATGGAGGAATACTGGTTTTTGTTAAGAATATTGATGAGGTTAATAGCTAACAGGATGTCTTCATCATGCAGAAGGGTGGTGTTAAGGATGAATTTAGAGTTGGGGGGTTTAATCCGGGCAGAGAAGATGTTCATTTTAAAACAAATAGAGATCGGATGGTGATCCAAAAGGGTGGTGGGGGTAACACGGACAAAGTTACCTGAATTATCAAGTAAAATCAAAAAGAAGTTTTTGTTGGCATAAAAGCGGTCTAGCCTAGAATAGATCCTAGTAGGCCCCTTTTGGAAATTGCACCAAGTGTGCCATAGGCCAGGATTGGAATTATTGGTGCCAGCCAGAGGGTCGAAGAGGAGTTTATTCTGCTTAAGTTTATCCCATTGGATCTTTTCAGTACCTTTCCAGTTGAAAGGAAGGCCACCATTTTTATCATCCTGAGACTCTATCATATTGTAATCCCCTCCAAAACACCAAGGTATGTTAGGAAGGGCGTCAAGCCAGTCCCAAAGTTGGGTTCTCTCATTGTAGTCGTTGGAGGCATAGATAGAACAAATGCCAAACTCCATGTTATTAACCTTAAAAGTTATCCATAAGGCTCTGTTGCACAGAGAAATGCCGCTATCAATAATAGCCCTTTCCCATTTAGGGTTAATTAAAATAGCAATGCCACCTCTGCCTCTAGGGTGTTGAGTAACAAATTTAATGGCATCTTTCCAAATAAAATTAAGGTTAGATTCGAGAGTGAATCCAGTAGCTTTGATTTCTTGCAGCATCAAGAAGTCGATGTAATTGACAGAATCAAGAAAATGTTTAATAACATGTTTTCTATCTGAGGATTCAAGACCCCTGATGTTCCAAGAAGTGCACTTCATGAGGAAACCTTATGAGGGAAAGAACCGCAGATATCCGCAGCCTCATCAACAGGCATTATATTAGCCACAGAGTTTCCTCCATTTTTTTTAACAGAAGGTTGTTTGTTTTTTGAGCCTAAAGGTCTTCCTCTTCTTTTAGAAGAAGGAATATCATTCTTTAGATCCAGATCATCATCCGAAAAGACTTGTGAGATATTGTCAAGGTCCATGAACAGGTTTGGGGAGAAAAGGTGGCCAAGAGTGGGAGAGGTCTCAGCCGGAATAATCTCCAGAACAAACTCATCAGAGATTTCCTGAAAGGTCTTCGAGAAATGCACAAGGTCAACAAAAGCAATGTTTGCTTGCTCTAACAAATCAGGAGTAGAAGAAGGTGAGCCAGAGAGAACATGAGGTGAAGTGGGAATAACGAGAGAAGTGAAGGTAGATTGATTGGGTGGAGCCACATTCTGAGATTGAACACTCATAGGAGGAGTCAGCTTTTTGGCCCTTTTTTTCTTCTTTTTTGAAACGGGAAGGAAACCATCGGTAGAATTGGGGTCTATGGTGGGAGAAGTCTGCAGAGCCAAAATAGAGGGTTGTGAAGTTGGGAGAGGTGGAACAGTGGGAGGATCAATCTGCGAGTTGTTCGATGGTGGGGGTTTACTCAATGGGGGATCAGAATTGCGAGCAGAAATAATTTTTGGAGAATGACTCTTAGGAATTTTATTCGGGGTAGGGTTTTTCTTTATGATAGGACAGTCCTTTCGAAGATGACCCTCTTTTCGACACAGAAAACATGCATTAAGGCCGCCCAGAATTTCAATGGGGCAAGAATAGGTTTCAAAATCAATGGTAATATTGAAATTATTAGGTATTTCTCTTCCAGGGTTGAGCGAAAGAAGAATACAGGCGTCCATGTGTGGGACAAGTTTGGCCGTTTCATCCATACGAATAAATTTGCCTATTGGTTCCAATAACTGGGGTATGAAGCACCACAAAAAGGGAGGAATATTTTTAACTACAATCCAGCTCGGGGCTGAAAGGGCCAAGATTTCTTCATTAACGGCCTCAGGGGTCAAGGCCATGGCACGAAATGAAGTGTTGCCCACATTCCAGTATTGTCGCTTAAGGATGGCATCTTGCGTTTTAGGGTTATTAAAGAAAATAATGAACAAACCTTTTTGTAATTGCCTACAGAAGGAGATATGAAATCCCAATTTAAGGTTCCAATAATTGTGGAACCAGTCATCCAAAAAATTTCAAGGAGGGAACTTTTTAATTTCCACGGCCGCAAAGAAAAGGGCCGAATTCTTAAGCCTACTTTTCTCATTCCTAATTTCTAACAACATTTCTGAATTAGGAGCAACAAAGAAAGATTACGTCGAGGTAAGCCCAGAATTCTTACCAGGTTCCTCGGCTTCATTTGGAGGAGCAATGGTAAATTTCGCGCTAGCATCAATGGATGTTTGAGCGACGGCTTCGGAAAATGATTTGGGTTTAGTTTTAACAGATTGATTGGCATGTTTAGAGTTAATGGTTTCAAGAGGGCTGTCAGAATCCATAGGAGTTATTAATGGCGACTTAGGGTTAGCTGGTACAGAGCCAGCTAAACAGCCGAGAGGAGAGTTAATATCAAAAAAATTAATATTAAAATCCAAGGATCACACCTGTCATCTGAAGATGTCGAGAAATGCACGGTGGAGTCCCCAATGTTGTTAGCGGAGCACATCGCCTAAGTGGGTGGAGGGAAAAGAGCATCTGGACAGTCCGGATCTGGCGGTTTCGTACCCATGGTGGAGTATGGCAGTTTTTTGCGACAAACACAATAGAAGTGTTAAGATTATATATATATATATATATATATTGCGAACGAAATCATAGAGCTGGATGTGAAAGAGGGGGCTGCGAAGTGGACATGGCAAACCCCACATTACATGTGGCATCGTAATGCAAGATCAAGGTGACAGGAAAAATAAAACAACTCAGAGGGTGGTTTTCTTTGTTTGTTTTTTTTTTCTGATAAAAATCAGAACACATACGAGAAACTCATCAAAATGAGCTCTGGTGAATACAGACTCTTAGCATTCAATTTATAAGAAGTTGCCATTTATACCTCATAAGCACGCGGTCTCATAAAATGCAATGATCTCAAGATTTGCAGAAATTGATTTATTAAAAAGGATTTTGAACATTCAAGAGATGCACTTAGGTATAAAGCCAAATTCTACAATCATTTCGAGCACCCTATCGTACTAAAATGGGAGTCTTGGAATAGTGTGTAAAACAAATTTACCCTAAGGCCTGTTTGGTTCCTCGTATTACTCTGGAATAAGCATTAGTTAATGCTAGAATAAATTAATTCGCTACTTGTGGGTATTTTATGAATTCTCGAATTAGAAAACTAATCCCCATTTTGAGGCCAATGCTTAGATTAATTAATTCCAAAAAAAAAGCTAGAATTCATTTCTTATTTCAAATAAGTTTTTCATGGATTCGAAATTACAACAAAATATATAAGTCGTCGGGTCCATGGGTTCTTTAGGAAAATTATTATAATTATTATTATTGTATTATATTTTTTTAATTTGATTAAATTTTTTATTTTTTTTTTAAAAGAAATTAAATCTTTTTTTTAAAGTTAATAATTCAAAAATTAAAATTTGAACTGATCAAAAAAAAGTTAAAATTTGTAAGAAAATAATTTTTTTAATAATCTTATTTTTTTAAAATTAATAATACATAGTTTAATTTAAAAATATATAAGTTAAAAATACATATATATATATATTAATTAAAAAACCAGGTTTTTTAATTAAAATATATATGTATTTTTAACTTATATATTTTTAAATTAAACTATGTATTATTAACTTTAAAAAAAAAATTATAAAAAAAAATTATTTTCTTGCAAATTTTAATTTTTGAATTATTAACTTAAAAAAAATAAGATTATAAAAAATAATAATTTTCCCAGAAAACCTAAAGAATCGTTCACGCACGGACCCGACGACTTATACATTTTGTTGTAATTTTGAATCCATGAATAGCTTATTTCGAATCCATGAATAGCTTATTCTGGAATAAAAATGAATTCCAGGTTTTTTTTTGAATTAATTAATCCAAAGCATTGGCCCAAAAATGGGGATTAATTTTCTAATTCGGGAATTCAAAAAATGGCCACAAACGGTGAATTAATTTATTCTCGCATTAAATAATGACTATTCCAAGTTAATACCAAGAACCAAACTGGGCCTTATGCATTTGAAATTATTTCCATTTCACATGAGCACTATTCTAATAATTTGTATAATAAAAAGATGGGTATGGTTAAGAGAAAAATAAAGATAATATCTAAATTTTCTTAGCATTTTTTTTTTTTGTAAGGAAGTTGCCAAGTATTTATGTTTCAATGTTCAAAATAAAATTATAAAATGAAATGTAAGGTTCAAATACTAGACAAGTGGGTTATATGAGCGTTGCTCTATATCTTTTTGAAGTGCCTCTTTTATTCATATTTTACTGAGGTATGGAAAATCGATGATGATATAGAAGAGAAGAATTACATTTATGTCGTTTTAAACTTGAATCCTGTAGAAATGTGGGTACATGTAGGATATTTCATAATAAAAAATATTTTTTCAAATATGGTTATCAAGATACATAAGGTGGCAATGAAGAACACAAGAGAATTGATCATGCATTATACAAGCCTCCCTTGATTCAGAAGAATGGAATATTCATTAAAGAAAGAATTGTCATTGCAAACAAGAAATGGAGTTGATAGAGATGGACATTATAAACATTGGAAATACTTGGGAAGACTATGAACTCATGGAAAGAAAAGGGTGTCTAGAAAATGCAGTTAGAATATGTTTCCCACATGTTTCCTTGAAGGTTAAGTTGTTGATAAATAGTTAAATCGTGGATCAAGAAAAAAACATAGAGCTCACCTTAACAACACCAATGTCTTGGTTTTACTTTGGTGTCATGGGCTTCAAATTGTCTCTTTGTAAAAGTGACTTGTGTCACTTATTGTAATTAAAGTTAGATTTTAGGCTTTATGTTTGTAAAGGTTAGGTAAATCCTAACCCATTTTCAAATAGGTAGTTACTCTAAGTGATCACTTGGGTAGTCATGCTAAGTGTAAATACCTAGGTGGTTATCCTAAGTAGGTAGTTATAGTAAGTGGTTACAAGTTAGTTATCAAAGAGAACCTATAAATACAAGGCTAATTAAAATGTAAAAGTGACTTTTTGTATCGGGGAAATTTTGGAGAACTTCTTAAAGAGATTATATCATAACTGTTGGCTTGACATTTTATACCCAAAGCTTTAGAACTTGTATATTTTCAAAAGGACAATAAGTAATGTTGGAGATTGTTGGACTATCATGCATGTATGTGCTGACATTGATGTTTTTTTATTGATGTAAACATATTTCTACTATTTTTTATAGTGTTCTTGACATGTTCAATGAGAAGATTGGTTTGGTATGGCTATTGTATTGAAGATCATATGTTGCAAACGGACAGATGGTTTCAGATATGTTTGTAGTTTACTTATGTCAATTTATAGAGGTTTGCATGATGATTTGAGTGAGTTATGAATGATTGATCAGAGATTGGTATTTTGGATATTCAGAAAGAGACATTGTTTTTGTTGTCAATCAGGATTGTGCCTATAGCAAGATGAGATACCTAGCTATCATGTTGAAACATGGAAACACTCTCAAGATATGGGTATCCTATGTCGAGAGTGAATCTCCAGGATTACAAGGTTAGTTCCTTGATGGTACTCACCTATACTAAATGATAATGAGAAAAGGGATAGAAGGATGTGCATGTGAAAATGAAATAACTTAAACTAAAGGGTGATGTACCAATATAATAATTTGACTGGCAACTAAAAAAATTCACAGGATCATTCGTAAAAGGCACTTCAAACTCACAAACTCAATCAAGCACACCTCACAAAACTAACTCTTATGACAGGTCCTGGTATTCTAATATTTGAAGAGGAAAACACTAATGTTTTCTCAGTTTCAACATCAAAATGTAAGACACAATCACAGACCTCCACCACGGTATATCAAATTTTTCATTAAGCATTGAAAGGATATTGATTAAACAAAGGTGAAAACAAAATATTTGAATCAACTCACTCAATGTCAATGTTGGACACAAAAATAATGGAGAAGGAATCAACCTTTGTATATCACTAATCAAGAAATCTGCTACAACTCATCAAGTGTCAATACAGTCTGCCAAAATTTGCAAGATGCAAAATAATGGTGAAAATCCAAAACCCCTAACATTGAGCTCAGAATATAAGATATAGACTCAGAATGAACATGGGTCAGATAGATGAGAAAAACTAGGAAAAAAGGGTCAAACTATTTGAAACATGCAGTTGACCACCTAAAAAATCCTCTAAACTCAAACTGCATGCATGTGACCCTCCAAACTGAAGTACTACTCAAAAATACATCAAAACTCTCCCAAAATCATACAAACTCATGGGGTAAGATGTACATAAAAATCCCACAAAAATAGGAGCATAACTGCATGTAATTGAAGCACAATTACATGAAAGCCCTGTCAATTGATCCCTAACAAGAAAATAGCCCAACTAGACCCCAAACTGCTCAAAACTCCTCATAACTGCCCACTGAATCTAAAAGAAAAGAAAAACTCCTCATTTGGTATATTTTCTCATGCAAGAAATAAAAAGTCCTCCTTCCACTGAAAAATGGACTCCAAGTCTAAAAAATGTCTACAAGACTATCAAATAGGAACCCAAAATGGAAAACTCCCCTCCTCCCAGAACTCCAAGTAGGACTCCAAGTTTGCCATGAGCACATGCCTTCTCCTTTCATTGAATATTTTAAACTTTAATATTTATTTTTAAAAAGCATATAATGTACTATTTTAATAAAATTGAATACAAAATATTTAATAAAATATGTACTAATGTTTATTTAATTGTATATATAATATCACTTAAAAAATATTATTTTTTCAAATAATATTTGCCAAGTTATATGGTATATATTACTAAGTAAACATTAATACAAACATTTCTAACTTTATATTTTAAGGCACATGAGCCCTCTTCAGTAACCACGGGGCATTTTATTGAAAATTTTCACAATAATTTCATAAGAAAATAACGTCTACCTCCACTCGGAGTGAACCCACAATAGTGGGTTACAAATTATTGTCTGAATTGACACTAAAATGTACATTCTGAAAATAAAAAAACTTTACTTCATATGCATATTGCCACTAAAACGTTACAAATTGGAAGATGAAGTAAATTAGAGTCTTTTAGGATTTTCTATCCAGATTCTAAATATTTTTCACCTGAAACTGAACAAAGACAGTGTGAACAAAGATTGGCAAGATTCATAGTAGGAAAGCAGGTACATCTCTCTCTCTCTCTCTCTCTCTCTCTCTCTCTCTCTCTCTCTCTCTCTCTCTCTCTCTCTTTCNGTGTGAACAAAGATTGGCAAGATTCATAGTAGGAAAGCAGGTACATCTCTCTCTCTCTCTCTCTCTCTCTCTCTCTCTCTCTCTCTCTCTCTCTCTCTCTCTCTATTTCATAGATCCATTTAAGATTCTCTCTCTACTTAATTTTAGGATCTCTCTCTCTAAATGTCTTTCCCTTTAGTATCCCTCTCTACTTCTTTTTAGGATCTCTCTCTCTCTCCCTTTAGTCTATTTCTAGTTATTTCATAGATCCTCTCTCTCCATGTTCTTCATTATGAAATTTGTTGTAAATTTTACTTGGTATGTAGGGCATGCTCAATAATAATAAGCCTCTAAAGTAGAAGGTAAAGCTCAAACAATGGATGTTGGAGAAGGGTCACCCTGTTAGGGTTAAGTAATACTAAGAGGGGGGTGAATCAGTATTACAATACTTTATTATCAAACTTAACCAAGCAAGTACTGAAATAAGAAGAACATACACATAAAGTAAACAACTCATAACACCACAATTTGTTCCCGAGGAAAGCCTGGCCAAGGGAAAACCCCAGTGGGAATGATACCCACAAATGATCCACTAAAAGTATAGTGTCCTTGTTGGGAGACCTAGCCCTGTTAGGAGATGAATATTACATTTAGTACATATCCCTGTCAAAGGATAGAAACCATGTCAGGGGTATACAATGAGCTACTTCTCTTACAAAGCAAAACTGTCTTTTACAATGATTTATCAAAACATGAATTGTACAAGTATCTGTTATGCTCAAGTAGTCCTAGTTATATATTGCAGCATCCTCTATTTACTTCTGACATGACAATGCATCTATCTCTTCTACACACATCTTATCATCTCAAAGCATCTACTCATATATAATCAGTCTCAAATACTCTTCCAGTCAACTCTTAAGTACATCACAAAATGTGTCCAAGAATACTTAATCAAATAGAAAATACATAGTCGGAAATAATACATCAACAAAAGTGGGATAGGACCCAATCCAAATCCAAAGTAGCACTTCTAGATTCCACATTATACTCCCTTAAACATCGTGACCACTCATTTGCCCTGTTACACTATTGCACTATCTTCGCATAACTTCAACAAGATATGACTGTATTTAGTCAACTCCAAAAAATAAGAGACCTTAACTGAATTTCTACTACATCCCATAGTATACTCCTCTAAGCTCTCATGACTTATTTCATTACATATTGTGATCGCCAAGCAAAATTGTACAATTGTACTCTATCAAATGCTTCTTGGACTTAGTCATTTTTCCAAATAGAAACTCCAAAACTAGATTGCACTCCAAGAAACCATGCCATTAAGTAGTATTTTCATAAATGACAACCTCTAAGATATACTTATCAGGTCACTTGCCAACAATCTCTCCCTTTGGCATTGATGGCAATGCTTAGTGAAAAATGACTAAGTGCCCAATGCTAGACTATTGTCTATACATCTCTAATCAGTTCTCTTATACATATACATTTTTCACACCTTATTATCCCCCTTTGACATCAATGGAAAAGGTTTTCGCTTACAAAAAAAATGTAACTATATAAATATCAAAATTGTAGAGTTGCTCAGCAAAAACTCATACCATGTGAAGAATATCTTGATAAGATGTTTCCAAGATCTTTGAGTCTGTTTTTCATGTCTTCTCCAAGGTCTGACCTATATGAATAAGACCATTCAAATAAAAGGATGATATCTCTGCATCCTTTAGTACCATAGGTAGAGCTTCATCAAGGTACTTCTTCATTGTCTCCATGTCCTCAAGGTGTTTCTCCAGAATTGATAGTTTATGAGAAAGCATACTCCTCAACATAGAAAATCTCCCCAACACTCTTGACTTCTCATTTTCAAGTACGCTGATTTTGTCCACTAACCCGGACACTTCCTTATCCATCTTAGAAATAGATTGTGAGGAGGACTCACAATTCTTCACCAAATCATCCATTGTTTTCTCATCATTATGGATTATGTCCACCACATTATGTATATGCCTCGAAGGCTTTATGCAGTAGTTTTACATCTTTTTCCATGCTTAATGAAAGACCTTATACCAGAGATAGTGGCGTCTAGTATGTTGATATCCCACTTTAATGACTGGCAGAACTCCTCCAACTTATTTTCCATGTATTCTCTCTTGACTTTAATATATGCAGGCTTCTCCAAAGAAGTAAAGTGAACATCAAAGTCATCAAGGACTTTGTTCAGATTTTCCATTGTATCATTACTCTGAAATATGAAAGGTATGGGTAGAATGTTGTTGATTCCATCTACTTCCCTATCCAATACCTTAGCCTTTTTCTCTATCCTCTTTTCTGATCTTTCCTTATCCTTAGCAAAGGCTATGTATGACAAATTCATCATTTCATCATCTTTCATACCATGATCAACATCAATGAGCATAGGTGTATCATTACTTGCCAAAAATAGAACTGAAGAAACAGGAATGTATATATTAGTTTCTTACTTAGTTTCAACCTCAATCTCAGCTTCTTTTCGCTCAACTATACTCTCTTTAAGTTCTTCCTTAGTGTCTTGATATTTTATCTCAGTAGCTCCTTTCGTTTCTTCCCTAGTCAATGGGCCAAGATTGATTGTACTATGTGAATTACTTCCATCAACCTCAGTAACTATATCAATATTCCCTTGAAAATGGTCACCAATATCTTGCAAAGTGTCCAAAGACACAGGCACACCAGCGACAAAGAAATCCGGTTGCTTAAATGTACTAAAAATTTGATTACCATCAACTTCATCCTTCAATGAGTTAA
Source organism: Thuja plicata (assembly GCA_018584345.1). Classification (NCBI taxonomy): domain Eukaryota; kingdom Viridiplantae; phylum Streptophyta; class Pinopsida; order Cupressales; family Cupressaceae; genus Thuja; species Thuja plicata. The sequence goes on along the minus strand of MU226071.1, from coordinate 1,324,249 downwards.
TGTGTACATCTTCATATTTAGAGGACTCTCCCCTCAGAATAGTTTTGGGCTTAGTAGCCTTGGCTTAGGAGGTGAAATATTTTTTGGTTTAGTTTCCATCAATACCTTATCAATATCTTTGTGGGTTTCTTCTATAACTTCATCTTACTTTCTCCCCATAATTTTTATTAGTCTTGATTTTACTCTCAGTAGGGGCTTAATGGATTTCATTATTCTCTCATGCTCAACAAATGAAACAACAGTGTTGACGGGACTTTGGTGACCAGGTCCGCCAGCAGTTGTAAGTTGTCACCGGGTACCGGGGGGTACTGGCCAACTTCACCTGCAAAGGTTGTCCGGGGAAATAAGATTCCCCAGGCCTCCAAGCACCTGAGGGTCAGGTCTCGACGATGCAGGGCTCAGTTGGGAGATGTGACTATTTTCAAGGGGGATAGCTATTTTCTTCAACTCATTCTCTCCGGGGATTCAGGGAGGTAAGGCTTCTCCAAGCATTCTACACTTAGCAAATAAACTGAAAAAGATCCTACAGGGTTAGAAATATTCCATCTACCTATAGTTATATTTAAACATTCAATACATCAATAATGCTCTGATATACTACACTAAATACCGAACAAATACACAACCATCAGTTCATATTTGATCAGTAGCAAGAAAAGGGAGGTTGTTAATCTACTTAAAATATCATAGCAGAAGACATGAAGAACATCAAACATAAAATACCATTAGCTTAGAAGACAAAGTGCCAACAATGTCATTGTAAGAACTCTCTTCCTCATTAACATTCCTTCTAGAAAAAGCACTGGTGCATGGTACAATGGCAGCCCCAAGGGGGAATCTAACTACTGAAAGCTTTTAAAAACCAAGGAGCATTGAGCTATGCAACTGAAATGAAAATACTACTTCTCTATTATTATGGACTGCAAAATCATCAATTTCACCGACCCTTGGAAAAGGGCCAGACTTACTATTTATACACATTTTCTACTAACCCTAACCCTAACCCTATTTTACATTCTGCCATAAAATACAATATCTGGTGGCTGGTACTACCTGCACCACCTTACAAAAGACCTCGAGATGGAGAAGGTCTGACATGTCAGAAGAATAAGACAAGAGGATGGAGTGGAAGAATCAGCCTTGAGAAGAGAGCTGGGAAAGAGAAGGAAGAAATCAGATCCCCCAGGGATCGAGGCTACATGCTTCATAAATGGGAAATGCGGTGCCCTGTCTCCAATTCACCAGGTGTATATCCAAAGTGGTGCCTCGAGAAGACCATCTGTCAGAAGACCAACTATTGATCTGACGTGTCTTGATGTATTCAAATACCCTCTGACAATCTTTATTAACCACTTTTGAAAGTGACTGGTCAGCCTTGGGGACCGGGACACAGATCACTCGAAAGAATACAAAATTTAGGATCTGGGACTCCGAGATCCAGGAACTTACATTCTGAAAGAATAAAGAATACAAAATGCTTGGGTTTTCCCCAGCCCCCGAAGAAACTTTATTGCTTCTTGTTATCATTGAAGGTCTGGAGGAGGCAGGAGATTCCATCCTCATCAATCTCTTTGATGTTGGACCACCGGTACTTGGCCACCTCAATTTGTTCTCCTAGCTCCGGAACATTCCTCTTGAATTCATCGGCCATTCTTACTGCATCATGACCACTAAGGATCATACTATTCATTCTCACCATTTGAGTTCCATCCACTCCCTCTGAGGATTGATATCTTGACTCCATTAATTCATCAAACTTCCCCAAAATGTATTCCTCCGGCGTGCATGTGTCAGTGCTGAACGGGTCAGCTCCGGAGACCTTTGTGACAAAAGCCTTATACAAATTCAAAGAATATTGGACCATGTTGATTTTATCATGTAGAGTCCCTACCAGTTGCTTGAGCACCTCCAATGTGAGTTAAAGTCTGGAGTGTTGGGTCCTCACAAAATCAAATGATTCTTCTCCCAGAATCCCAGACTCAGAGACCATTTCCTCCCCAAGACTGAGGAGTTCTTCAAGTTCTACCTTCCATGCTTCATAATTTTCTATATCACCCTCCCATATGTTGATAATAGTTTCTGCCTAATGCAGAACGTGTCAGGCCGTATACAAGTCTGGGAGGATGGATACCAGGAAGCGCCAAGTGTTTCCTATCTACAGAGCGACCCACTCATCGACCGCTTGGGTCTTCTTCGTCATTGCTCGCAAGGAGTCTATGTCACTCTATGGTAGTGGCGTGTCAGATGTGGAGGCCTATGAAGGAATGGCACTGATAGGTCGGGCCAGCTCAGTAAGCAATCCCATAAGGTTTGCAGTCTTCTCCTTTTCCGCTTTGAGCCTTTGGGCTTCCTTTTCATAACGGGCCTCCACGGCTTTGGTCGCTTCTTTCAACAGGTCTAATTCACCTTGTTTTCCTCTTTTTCCCAGTGATATCTTCATGATATCATAATCTCCAGCTTTGGCAGTTGCCTCATCAGCATTTGGGGGAGGTGTTGCCACAACTACAACTGTTTCTCCGCCTAGCCTGGTTCGAAGAGTATGAACCGCCTAGGCTTTCTTTGCCTTCGGTGGATTCTGGACCTGACCCATCATCTCAAATAGGGAGAGATGAGCCCTGGGGGTGGACAGAGCTTTTCTTTTCTTGTCTTCGACCAACCACTGTGGCAACAGGGGTGGCTTATTTTCCAAAGTTTGTTCCTTAGGTTCTTCCCCAGTATCTTGCTGCTGCTCCTCCTCAGTGGTGTGAGTCTCGCCCAGCTCCTTCTCCGCACCCTTCGACTCATCAGCGACGTCTTCCCCGGTGACATTTTTTTCTTCTACCCTATTTTCTATATCTTTTGCTTCATTTGGGCCTTCATTGGCCGCCCCGGGGGTTTCTTCCTTTTGTCGCTCTTCTTGTTTCTCGGTCTCTGTTGTCAGGATCTTTTCTTCCATTGGCGTATCTTTTGGCAATGGGGGAGGTATTGGGCCAAGATTTAATGTTTGGGCCACAGTGATTACCTACCCAAAGGTCGCTCTGAGGAGTGGCATTTGGAACATGGCGGCTAAGGTTATGGTTGCTCTCGTAGGTCCGGTTCCCTCAGCGGATGCCATTTGTTCACTCTGCTTCTGTTGGTCCACTCCCGTGTTTTGTATCTCTGAGACCTCAGAGGTGATCTTTTGTTCTATTTCTTTCTCTTCTCCCACCGGCTCTTCTTGCTCCTATGCAGGTTCTTGTTCTAGAGCCTCTTCTTGCGCTGGGACTTCAGCCTTTGTTTGCTTGATGTCCATTGTAGATTCCCAAACTCGTCGGTTGCAAAAATATCATCAAACTCATCCTATGGGGGAGGATTGGCCGAGACATCCATAGGTTCTGATTTCCTTTCTAGTTCTGGGGAGTCAGAAGAAAGGATCTCAACTTGTGGGATTTGGGGCATCCCCAGCTCTGGCTCTATCTTGGGCTTTTGGTTAAGCCTCTTCTTTCTTCTAGTGACTAAGGGTGGCCCTGCATCCCTTAGTGATGTTTTTTCTTCTGGGTCTACCCCAGTTGCCTTAACCATTAAGGCTGCCAGTGAAGGAGAGGAAGGGGGACGGATTGGTCTAGCCATGGACACCGGGGTAGCCAACCACGTGATTAATTTCTCCCTCATTTGTTGGGAGGCTGCTACTGATTGTTTTATTTTCTCTTTTATGGGAACTTCTTGTACAATTGGAGTTGTGGCTATCCCTTTTCCTTTATCTTCTCCCTGTGAAGAAGTCCCAGTCCCCGGGGTTGACTTTGGTGTCGGCTAGGTAGCCCGGCGGACACTCTCGGGGCACAACTTTTTGAAATAGAGGTGGCTGCGTTCAACCACATTGCGAGTGAACTCTTCAATAGTGGGTCCTTCCTGGGCATCCCAATTCACTGGTGGGAGGGCCAATTTATCGATCCCCTTTTCTTTGTACTAGGGATCTATCGTGGAGCCAGTGTCTAAGAAGTCCTCTGGGAATCTCTGGAGCTTCAATCTTTCCATCATTCCTGCGGTCATTCTAACATAATGCCACCCCCGAACTTCCACATCATCTTGGCAAGCTTCCCAGAAGTCTTCTATATGATATTGATGGGGCTCTAATGCCCGGGGAAGTGCCGTTGCAATCTTGCCATGCAGATCAAAATATTTCTGCGCTAAGTAAAATTCTGCCAGGTTATAGCATTTAAGCTCATTATCTGCTTCTTTAGCGGTGGCCTGACTGCATGAATAATTCCCACAAGTGATTGGGAATGGAATATTAGTTACCTTCTTCAAGGCATAGAATGCATGCAGCTCCATTAACTGCCTGCAATACTCTAGGAGAATTATCTTGTCCCCGCAATGTTTGGGCAATAAGTAGGGTTTCCCAGAAAAGCCGATCACCCTTATGTATGTATGTTGTTAAAACTGTATATAGTAATGCCCATAACTCCAGACCAAATTCATCACCTTTGTAGACAGGCGGTATCCTGCGTCCTGGGTAGGTGTGAGCAGGTGGTAGTAAACAAAGGCATCATTTACCCGACAAAAATTGGGGAATTTGTTTTCCCATTGAATCTGTGGAAAATGGTCCCAAGGGGCCTTCTGGCCTGGGCTGATCCCAAGTACACCCTCTGTGAGTAACCCATTGGTGTGGGGTCATTGTTGTGCTAGGGCCCAGAGAACATAGGAAGTCATATAAAACTTCTTCTTCTTGGCCAATTGAAGGAACTGGGAGTCCACATGGTTTGAGAATATGGCGGCCCAATCAAAGTACTCCCCATCTGTGCTTATACCAAGCAAGAAGTAATACATCCACCTGGAGAATTCTCGGGCATGTTATTTCCCGAAGACCCGACATAGTGCTATCATCCCCATCTGGATGCTCTCTTTGAATTCGGACCTGGGGATTTCCAATTTCATCCTCTTGGGGTCCCTCTTTGGGACCTTGAGCCAATTATTGTTCATGTAAATATGGGCCGCCTCCTCCAACTGCTTAAATTGGGCCAAGGCATCTGACCGGGTTACTATAGCTAGTTTGTCAAATTGGGGGATTCCCAAGCCCCTCTGGAAGGTATCAGGGTCTAGGGACACCATGGGAGTAGGATACCCAGTGGGTTTTGGGGTTGCAAGCATGACAGCCCAGACAGATGTATTGTAGTGAGCTGAAAGTATGAGAATAAGCTCTGGTGACTGCACAGAGCACGGGAAACAAGCTACCTTCAGAATCCCAGAGTTTCCAATTTTGATGGCCAATGGATTCCCGACATGTCATTGGATGTACATCATTTTTACCAAGGCCTGCATTTCTGGCCATGTCTCGACGCTGGTGTCGGTAATGAGCTGGACTTTGGACTCAATCTTTGAGCCCATGATGACACTGTCCTTTACGTATTTCAGGCTCATGGGCAGTTTCTCCAGAGCCTTCTCCATTTTGGACCTGACTGCTACTCTGGTAACTGTCGTAGAAGGAAGTTCCAGACTCCCGGGTGGTGAAGATGCGGAAGCCTCAGACATATTTGAAAGTTGTTGTTTTGGAAACCTACAAGGCAAGGTGACCGTCAGAATGTACAGATAAACAAACACTCTGGGGTCTGGAGATCTTACCATCGTGGCACTTGCTTCCCTTGAAAAGTTAGATTAGTTCAAAAACTCTGGAAAGCATAGATATATATTGCGAACTAAAAAATTTAACCAATCATCCAGGTCAGGGGGTTTTATCACACTTAGTAAAAGCAAGACATGGGTTGGGTGATGGAAAGGGACCCGGAGTCCGGGGAACTAACCGTTGGAAGGTGTGCATAAAAAGTGAGCTGTCAGACCCACGTGGGCGCCACGTGGGTATGTAATAAATAGAAGTTATGGTGACGGCGGCAGAGCCAACTGTCTGAATGCATGAAAAGCGAAGGCCACTTGGACAAATTTAAATGTGCGCATGGGACATAAATGAAGGATGGGCTGGTTTACAAAGGAGAGAGAAAAATGCTTGGTTGAAACCAACCAAGAGCCGAGTTTCAACTAGGCGGTATTTTGCACAGAGCGAGCTCACAAATTAGAAACTAGAAACAAATGCAACATGACGAGCTCAATAGACTACCAAGGAGAATATACACTAATATACAACAGAGCCGAAGGGTATATACATGCAGACTGGAATGATACACCATAATATACATCAAATGTACACATATACAGAATGCAGAGCAGGCATTTACAAAACCAGACAATGTACAAAATATTTACAACTTTTACATTACCTACAGGCTATGCTACATCTGCACAGAGGGCGGAAAACCCTCTAGCAGAGCCGACCCACCAACGGGTGGCGAACCAGAAAGAAACGCAAGACAAAATAACAAAGCGAGACAACACAAAAAAACAAACAAAAAACAAAAAGCAGGAAATCCGAGAGGGAGGAGGGAACAAACCTGAAAACGGAGGATGGCAAGGAAAGGAAACCACCGCGAATGCTCTGCAATAGCTTCTACCGCCAGATAATCACCACTTACCACCATAAACCACTCACAATCGCTCAAACCAGCTTGGAATGGTTAGCACTGGATTACTGCTAAATCACTGTAAAATCGCTTTGATTGCTCAAGTGTTTAATCGCGATAAATGTAAAAATGATAGGTAATTTTTATTTATAACTGTGCTAAAAGCAAGTCACCTTTCCTTGCGTGAACTCAAGATAGGCAGACCTCTAGACTCTGTGCCCGGGGATTCCACGTAATGATACCATCTTAAGAAAAGAAGACATCACAACGAAGAATCCCAGAGTCCAGAATCCGGCTCCCGACAAAGGACGACCAACTCCGGGACCGGACCCTGGAGTCACGAGAGACAAAAATGAAAACAAAAACAACACCGCGCGGAGGAAAACCCCAGAGAAGGAAAACAAAGAAAATAAAGGAAAAGACAAGGCAAGAGCCAAAATCAGAAGGCAAAAAAAAAGGGGGGACCCAACATTTTGCACGCAAAATGTAGGGACGGGGATGCAGGGCATAACAAACAGGTAGTGTATTTTCTATAGATTTTATCTTTATATGATCATCTTCTTTAAGTGATAATTGTTTCTTTATTTCCAATTTATCATATAGGTCGTTAGGAATACTACCTTCTATTTCAAGTAGATTATTTTTAAATATTAGGATGTGATTAATGACAATGTCTTCAATCAAAATTTTGTCATATTCATTGTACCTGACATAGTATCTAGGTGTAACACCCCAAAACTGGCATCTTGCAACCCTGATCAATTTTGTTGCATTTGTTATTCTTCTGAATCATCAAAGTCCTATTGTACTAGGCAATTCTGAGTTTTGACTGACTCTACTCGACCTGAGTGTCAAATGCAAAAAATTCTAAGTCTGCATTAATCATACATTATATTTAATTCCTAAGTATCTATTGGCTAAACAAACCCTATGATTGAATTAATTTAATTATAAAGTCCTATCACTTTATTTAAATTAAATTCACCCCTTTTAGCTAAAACACATGAAAATGAATTAAATAATATTTAATTATTAAATAAATATCCTCATTTCAATAATTGAATTTAATTATTCAGATAATTGAGAAAAACACATTTATGAGGTCATACTTTATTTATTTAATTAAATATTCTCTCAAAAATCTTCTCCTTTGTTCAGAAATGGAAGTTTTGAATTAACTGTGCTTTAAAGAGAAAGAAAACAGTTAAAATCATAAATAAAACAGTTAAAATCAAAGAAAGAAAACAGTTAAAGCAAAGGAAAAACAATTTATTGTTTTCTTTTAAAGAAAGATTTCTATTTTAAACTACCTTTTCTATCTATTTTATTTCAAAAAGGAAACTTCCTATTCTGATCACCTCTGAGTCTATAAAAGAACTCTCATTCCTCATTCAAAACGCTTGGAGAAAATATGCATTGTTAGAATACTGAATTGTTGCTACATTTTATCATCTCATTTCTAGTTAAAAGCTTTCATTTGCAATAGAATAATTTCAATTTCTTAGAATAATTGCATTGCAATCATGTCTTAGCTTAATATCATTTCAATTCTTACATTAATCTTGCATCTTTCAATTCTTAGAATAATCTTGCATTTGTATTGCATTCATGTAGAAAATCCTTCATTCTTAGATTAGTCTATGGTTGTGAAACTCTCATTCTGAGAGCTATTTCGAAACCCCATCTAGATAGAAGGAAACATGTTGAATCATACATGCATGCAGGGTGAATAACTCATATTCACTTCTATATGTGTCTGATGAATAAGGACTATGTTGAAGTGTATGGTTGAATAGCAAGGCCAATTTTACCACATACACTGGGTAATTGATTTAGCTTTCCTTGATCAACTATTCTCTTTTCCAACATCCTTGGATCAGGTTTCCAAAGTTGTCTCTAAGCTGGTTTATCTTCAGTTTTCTCCTTTGATTTATTCTCTTCAATCTTCTTTTCTTCTTTCTTCTCTTCTTCTTTCTTTTCTTCTTATTTATTCTCTACATCAGTCGTCTGTCTTTTAGGTGGTGATTTTTATTTATAGGACATTTTCCTTCTCACAGGAATATTTTTTGCCTTCACTGTCTCAGTCATACTTGTTCTCTGCGATGTCCTCTAGGTGGCGTAGGAGTGGTATTAGGTACATCAACCATAGTAGGAGGTGAGTCAGCAACTGCTACAACTATAGTAGGTGGAAGGGCAGCAGAAATAGTGTTAGCCAATCCAAAAGCTCCTTCTGTCATCTTCTTTCTGACCTCTTTCATCTCATCTCTTCTAAAACCTACCTTCTCTACAAGATTATCTACCACTTTCTCAAGCTTTATTTTTCTTGTTGTCCTAGTTTGCTCCTCTCTGATTTTGGCATAATTTTATTCATAGGTTCCCATCTTTCTTCAGAAGAATCAATCTCATAATATAGAACATATTCTACTTCCATAGTGATAACCTCAGCACTGACCTCATAACCCATAGGGTAAATCCATTTCTTCCTTGGTTCAACTACCTCAAAGCATACACAATCAGTTTCAACCATGAAACAAATTGTATCTTTGTATTTCTCAACTATTGTGTCAAGGATTCTTACTATTTCCTTCATTTGTCTTTGAAGAATTTAAAACATTGTGAAGAGTTCACCATCAACCCATGTACTATTTTGTCTTCTATATCTTTTATTCACTTGAATACCAGTGGCTTCATTGTCTTTCCATTCCCTAGGATGCATTCCAGGAAACTTATGAAATATGTTTATATAGATATGTATCAGTAGAGATCCAAACCAGAATGCTTTTGATTTATCTTTCTTAATCTGCTTAACATTCTCTAGGAATTATTGTCTTAGTACTTCACATAGGTCATATTTCACATTCTCTGTCACCATCTTATAGGCCATTATAATGACACCCGTGGGGATTGAATTAGGTCGGTTGTTGTAGTAAATCTTGTATCCCAAAATCATGGAAATCAATCTCAAATCTTGTTGAAATATGTCGGCAATAGTCATTGCCCTCTTATCCCACTTAAAATGTGTTTGGGTTTTGATTTGTTTCTTCGTGTTCTTCTCCGTAACAAGGATAATTTCAGTATTATCCAATCCAATCACATCATAAATCAACTCACTGAAAATCTCAACAGGTTGATCACCTATCCATTGAAACTAATCATCAACTTTGTTAAGAATAGTCTTAATCTATTCTTCTTCATCGAAATCATAGAGTTTTTCCATTCACATGATGCTCAAGTTTTGTAAATGAGAGAACTTGTCCTTCCAATTTCCATCATCCTTTATCATGTCTTTCATTTCTTTTAAGATGTCAAAGTCTCCCAATGACTCATATTTTCAATGTATGTATGCCCTAATGTCTTTCACATGAAGCACATCATAGGGTGTTTGCAAAAATGTGCCTTCAGGATCATCCTTTGTGGACTTGTAGGGATGTTTCTTAAACTTGTACCTCGGCCTCTCACTACCATAAAATATCAATGGAGTATCCATAGTAGACAAATCTTATAGAAGATCAAAATACATTTTTCTCAATGAATTAGGGTATGCACACTTAGCAATCTCAGAAATGTTCTAGCATGTTTGATTTCTCCTGTGATCTCCTTTTGTTTTACTCAAATTGTGATTAGAAATGTTTAAGGAAGTGAACTTATACTTTGCCATGCACAAATTGACACATTTCCCAATTAAATTATAAGTCTTCAATAATCCAGTAATCCATCTTTCTAACGATCATCTAATATAGTGTGTATAACCAAGCGATCTTGGATATAGACTCTAGACCAATCATATTTACTATGGACATAAGCTTGCATCGGCTTATACTGCACAAACAGCCTGGCTAGATAGATTTCTATTGTATTTCTCCAAAGCTCCCCCTAAGGCCATGCTTGGCCATTTAGGTTGATGTAGCAACATCACGCGAGGTTTCAGTAGCATCTATTTAATCTCCCTAAATCATAGTCTCACTTCGTTCATTTTCTTTCCATACTTTACCATTGTCCTTGTTACCTTCCTTCACAAAATGTTTGTCAAACTCATCCATGTAATTTGTCATACTTTTTCCAACATCACCAACATTTTTCTTTATAATAATAGGTGGTGGTATTTTTTTGCTTGCAGCTCCATTATACCTGCAAAACTTTTCTGTATGTCCTTGATTGTTACATGTATAGCATGTAGGGGGTGATCTGTTTTGATTAACCTACAACCTGCAGTTCCTTGTGATGTATCCAAAGTTGTTGCACTTGTAACATGTAATATTATTTGTTGTTTCTTCTCTGATGTAATATTTCTTTGTGTATGATTGATCAGGTTTTCTACATTATATTTTCTTGTGTCCATATTCATAGAAATTGAAACAATAACCAGAAAAGGGCCTGTAAGGAGTCTTACCTCTGCAATCCCCCTTCATGTGACCAAATTTGTTACATCCAAAGCATCTTCCTTTGAATGTTCTTATTTATTCTCTAGGTTCATCTTGCTATATAGGATCTTGATCTATTTTATCTTCATATTGTGTTTCTTGAGATTTAAAAAAAATTTCTTTATCAAAGCCAACTCCTGTCATGTCACCTTTAGGTTTTTGTCTTTCCCTATGTTCATCAATCTTGTCACTGCTCGCACAAATTTTTTCAATGCAATTTTTTGCCTCAACAAGTTATCCCTTAATGATGTGATTATATTTCTCTAATTCTTGATACTTGATTATGTAACCATCAAGTTCAAGCTGCATCTTTCCCATCTGTACATTTGCATTCTTCAAGATCTCTTCAAGTTTTGTCTTTTCATCTTTCTCTTGTTGAATTTATTTAGCCATCTGAATAGTTGTAACTTTGCATTCATATTTCAATACTTCTTTGTATTTTTCAAGTTGTTTAATCTGATCAGATGAATCATTATCAGATTCTTCTTGTATCTTTTCCATAAGATCTTACCTTTTTTCCTAGAAATTTCAAGTTGTTCCTTAATCTTCTTTATGAAACCCTCAACTCTTCTCAATTTGATTTTCAATTCAGCATTATCATATTTTTCCTTATCAAGGTCTTCAAGTGTTGCATAAAAGGAACATGTCAAACATGTGGTAATTTGGCTAAATTTCATTTGAGAGATGAAGATAAAGACATGACAAGGATGGGAAAATGTAAGAGTTACAAGTACATAAAGTCTGAAACAAAAATTGGGAAAGAATCCACAAGGTTGGAATATGTAGAAGAAGAGATACCTATTAGAACCTTTATGGAGAATTTTCATAAATTGATTCAACCATATATACGTCATAATTTTTTTTCTAAGTGGAAAGCACAACAGTTCCAAATACTAAGAGACACTTTCCCACCTGGAACAATTTTATCAGTTGTTGACTTTGCAGAAAATTACTCTTTTGTTCATCAAAAACAACTTCAAGCAAAATACTATTTTACAGAGTAGGTCACTATTATGGTCCAACTGTCTTATCGACATGCATAATTAGATTTGGATGGTGTTGAAAGTACATATCAAGCATGGGTCATTAATAAATAGTATCATTTTTATATTAGTGATGATAAAGAGCATGACACACATTTTACCGAACATTATTTTAAGACATTTTTGGATATTTGGAAAGAAAAGGTATGAATATTGAAAATGATTTTGTATGTTCAGATGGATGTGCAACACAATTCAAAATAGCAAGGGCATTTTATGCATTGTGTAGATATAATCGTTACCAAAAGGTACCACGTATTTGGAGTTTCTTTGAGTGTGGTCATGGAAAGGGTGAGCATGATGGTGCAGGAACTTGCATCAAACATGATTTAAGAAAGTATCAAATGGATTATTAGGTATTTCGTATAAAAGATGCACATGATGTAGTTGAATGGTGCAAGATGTACTTTTCAGTGCCAAATGAGGCTAGTTTAACATCAGGATATGATTATTAGGGATTTCGTATAAAAGATGCACTTGATGTAGTTGAATGGTGCAAGATATACTTTTCAGTGCCAAATGAGGCTAGTACAACATCAGGATATAATTAAGTCATACCATTCAGAGTGTTTTGGGAGATATCAGGTACATGCACAATCTTTTGAAATTATTACACCAAAATTTAATATATTTTAAATATTAAATTGAACATTTATGTTTAACTTGTCTTTTTTTTAATGTCTTTAAGGTGTTGATAGAAGATCAATGCATGGATGCAAGAGGGTAGACAAAATGAGATCCTTTAATTTTGTTATGATTATAGATAGTAACATGTGGTCATTATACACTAGAGATTACTCATGCTTTTGTGTTGACTGCACTTCTAAAAAATGTGGTGAATGCATCAACCAACAACGTGGATATGTGAGTGCGTGGAATTTTATGCCACTAGATTTTACTAGTACAAATGATGAAGATGACGATGAAAGCTTCGATGAAATTCCACTGATTTCTACTGATTTATAACATATTTTAGGATTGATCAAAATTGGTACGTATATTTACCTTCTTGATCTCAATTTATAAATTTATATAGATACATACTTATTTACTTTCACTTAAACATATATATATTGAGCCAAGTCTCTTTAAAGTAAATTGACGGGCCATCAAATTTATTGTGTAGGACACGTTTTTGCAATCATAGTAGAGCCTGAAAATGTAGACTTGTTAGTTACTATTTATTGCATTGCATGGAGGAGAGGAAGAAGCTAACAAAGAATGAAACAAGCAATGAAATTATGTTTCCCACAGGTTAGTAGAGTATCTATGTTAAATTTATTAAAATTGAAAATTAAAATTTAATTGAAACCCATTGTTTGAAATGTTGTGTCTTGTTTATGCAGGTTCAGCTGTTGTGCAAGGAATATATTTGAGATGAATCAAAATAGTTAAACATGGGATTAAATTTATTGATTATCAACGTGACAACAAGGTATATCAGTATAGCCTCCTTGTAATTGCTACCATCCTATCTCTTCATGCAGTCGTAGGACGTGGCATTCATAAGAGGAGACTAGATACTAATGATCATGACATAATATTACATGTTATTCAAGAGAGAGTTGAACCACTTGATGTGGCGTTGAAATAATGTATATATGTTTACAACTTGTGTGACTTGGTTGAACTATTTGACATAAATTTATAAATTTTTCTTAATCCCAAATACACATGTTGCATACATATGCACAAATTCTTATATGTTGCATACATATGCACAAATTCTTATAAATTTCATTTTTGTTTATAATTAGAACATGTCTTAAGGGGATTGCAATACTTTAATTATTTATATATTTATCCTCTATCTTAGAAAAAAATATTACTACATATTTGTTTAGTTAGGACATGTCTTAAGGGGATGATTCATTGTCTTGTAGCTAGGGCATATTTTAAGGGGACGATTTAAAATCTAAAATATGATTCATGTACATGCACGATATTATATTGTGATAATTTCATTATTGTTTAGTTAGGACATATCTTAAGGGGATGATTCATTGTTGTTTAGTTAGGATACATCTTAAGGGGACCCATTATGATGCCTTATGATACATATTTGTTTAAAGATTCCCTACCATTATCCCTTGATCAAATAACATCAGTTGTATCATATCTCAAAACATATAAATTCTAGATCAAATAACATCAAATGTAATGTATGTCAAACATGTATAAAGCCTAGGTCAAACATATAAATTAGATAATGCATGTAAAACATGTGATCATCAAATCATAGATCAAGTATGTAATCATCAAATCACATGTATGTATATAACATCAAACAAATGTGTCAAACATATAAATTAAGATCATAAAACACATGTGTACGTGCATTTACATAGGTATACAATCTAACATTTGTACAGATAACCATCAAATGATATATCAATACTATATAATCATCAAATGTACATGCATATTTAACATAAAATGTAAAACATGTCAAACATCAAAATTCTAGAGATCAAATAAATGTCTTGAATGTAACATAAAATATAACATGTCAAACATCTAAAGTATAGAGATCAAATAAAATCAAATTTAACATGTCAAACATCTAAATTCTAGAGATCAAATAACATCAAATGTAACATCCCTCAAGAATATATAAAGTGTCTATCTAGGATCAAAGTGTCTATCTGGATCAAATAAGATCAAACGTAGCATGTAACTAGCTAGATGACTCGACACCCTAGGACTCATCATGATGGTTCCTCAGTAAGCGATCCTCAGAGTGACTATCATGTTGTGAAGGATGTGTCAAGTCCTACAGAGAAAGTGATATATATGTATCTGAGCAATAAATATATATATATAATGTAATCATTTAAAAGAAAATGTGTAAGCATATGTACACGTGAGTAAATTTCAAACTCACCTGCCCACTAGTGTTGACATCATCAAGTGAGTCCCAAAAATGTACATGATTAGACCTCAACAAAGGAGTAACAAGAGGCATCTCCCCCTAGAAAAAATCATATATATACACATGATATCATATCAATCTAGTTTTAAAAAAAGTAAATTTATAAGATGAACTTGCATTTAGTTTACATTAAAAATAATATTTACCTCTGTAGATGGTGGAATTTGATAGTACTCATACTCCCTAGCCTTGATCGTGTCAACCAAGATATCAAGATTCTATTTGGCCTCATCCAGACTCAATTTTGCATCTGCAATATGACTAGTTGGATCATGTCCTAATAATGATGAATGCAACAGACTGAGAAACTGGGATGGCATGGAAGTTGAATGATCACATGTCAATAAATCCATGTAACCTATAGTGGTCATGTTGAACTCAACAAATCCTCAAGGCCAACATCAAAGTACTGGTGCGCTGCACTCGCTAAAGGGTCTATACATTGTGTCTCTCCCTTTGTAGTAATAGAGTGGTTGGTAGGTGGATCCTGATCATGGGCACTACCACTATGGTCATGGTGTGGGTGGTGAGAATGATGTTTCTAAGAGTATCTGATAGTACCCATGCCAGCTAGATGAATATGACATTCGATATAGGGATATCATGGTCTGTTGCAAATTAATATGCATCCAATAGATCCTCATCCAAATTGGTCAGTGTAACACGTGCCAACTCTCTTGTCAGACCATCTAGGATAGAATGTGAAGGGATACCCACTACACTATAAAGATCGTCAGAGGTACTACTAGAGGATGCTCCGCATGAGGATCTAGAGCATTGTCGAGTCAACAAATATTGGCCAACTTCATCATGCTCGATATGGAAGCGACAGCTGCTGTAATGTCCCCAACTCTATCAATGGCTCCTCGGCGCTAGGTGCTATGAACAACCTCATCTGCCTCATGACCCAATATAGGAGCAATAGCAGGTTCCCTCTAACCAACAATGGCCCTGTGTGTTGGTAACTGTCAATTGGGTCAACGATAAGCATCTTTGTTAGCAAGTCTACCACTCCCATGTACGAGATGTGGTGGAAAATTAGTGTAATTCATGACCCTCCCTAAATGAACCTCGACAAAAATTTGTTGTACAAAATAAAATGGAACCTGGTCGTTATTTGGATAATGACCATGAGTAGCAAGAAAGTGTGGGTATATCAACACTGCCATAGCATGATCCTCACATATGGTCACCTAGTATCCCTTCACATACTTCTATCCAACATAAAATGAGAAACATTTCTATTTGAGGGTATCTTTGGGCACTAAACCTTGTACCTCAGTAAGAGACAAGCTAGAAGAAACCTCTCACCTCTTCCTATCAAGAATGGCCTGTATAGTGGCTACTGCATAGGGATTAGCACCATGATTTTCATCCCTAATACTAATTAGGCTATCAAGAATGGACTGACAACTATTCTTATAAACACTAGTGTTACTAGAACTATTTATTGACTCTCTCAATCTCTCAATCTCCTGATTAGCTTTTGCAAATAGATTCTCAGGGGGAATTGGTTGATCATCCATGGTGTATAATAATATATATGTGAAGATCTATATAGCTCTATGTGTACGTGAAAGATTTAATTTAATTTGAAGGGAAGTCTATATATTTTTCATAAAAAAATTCAAAAATAATTTTAAAGTGTAACTACATTCTTGAACTAGAATCAATTTCTAAATTTAAATGTACATGTACACAATAAAATGAGTTCAATAAATTAAAGATGATATACATACATGAAACATGATATATATATGAAACATGGTATATATATGAAACATGATACTTACATATATATAAATGAAAATAATATACATACATTATACACACATATATATACATGAACAATGATACACACACACACACACACACACACACACACATATATATATATATATACATACATACATATATACACATATATGCATGCATATATGTCTATATGTATGCATATACACATATATGTGTATGTATATACACATATATATGCATATCTATATATGTATATTGTTGGGATAATGGAGAGGTGTGTACTAGGAGGGGAGGGGTGAATCAGTACCCTTAAAAAAATTTAAACTAATCTTTGTAACCAAATGTTCTGTAATAATTGACTGAGTAGATTGCATACACCAAACATGTAATGTCACTGCTGAAATGTAAATGCATGTAAAGTAAAAAATACACATACATGAAATTTAAGTACTCATGACACTAGTATTTTGGTATTGTAGAAAACCCCTGTTAGAAGGTAAAAACTGTGGTGGGGATGAGACCAACAAAACTTCACTACTGTAGTAAATAAAGTAGCTTGTTAATGATGACATTATTTTTCCATTAGTATACAAAAGAAGATCTTCGATAAACACATACCAAAAGATAGGACAAGAGAAAATAGAAAGATAGACTTTCAGGAACACCGAAAGCATGGATATCAGAGATCATCAAAAGTTGCTAAGTACACAGAAAACCGATGACACAGTTTTGTATGTAAACCGAAAATGCAAACTCAGAAGGATAAATAGGAACCCGATAGTGGAACCTTATAAGAAGGTTATAGTGAAACCCGAGAGATAGTCAAATAGGAACCTGAGAGAACAGTTCAAGCAAGGAACCTGAGAGACAGTCAACTGATTTCATATCATAACCGACTGACAAAAACCGAAAGTCAGTTGAAGCCTACAAAAAGTGGATCTGACTTCCACGTCAGATAAAAAAGTCATATTATATTTATAGATTCTTGATTTTTTTTAAAACCATTACTTGAGGGACAAGGAACATTAATGTAAGTGTTTTAATCAGTCTAACTGATTTAAAACATATAGACTAGGAGATCAGGGTAAAGTTGTAAACCTGTGATCTTAGAGTTAATATTATTTTTCGTGAAACTTGATTAGGTCAATCTATCTTATAAATAGATGTTGTAATCATTCTTTATTAATGAGAGAGGATGGATAAGAGGATGAATGTATCCTACGAACACATCTATGGATTAGACTGAAAGTTTCAAGAACCATAACAGCAAAAGGTGAATTTGGTTATCAAGAACCAAGAACAGAGGCTACCGAGCAATAGAGGTATTATTCAATCACATTAAGTGATATACTTATTCATGTAAACTTAAATGGATCTGTAATCAGAAATAGGAGATTGCATACACTTAGGTCAAATTGTGATTTTCTTAAATTCTAACAAGTGAAGCAAAGTGTAAAAATCCTTTCAAGGAAGGTGGAATTAACCACCCAATTATAAATCTCTTAACCAAGTGCACACTAAAAAATGTTGCAAAAGCTCTTAATAGAGTAGACTTTAACAAGTCTCCATAGATACTCTTAATAGGGTAGATCATCAGAAGTGATCAAATTTTAAGCCTTAACTAGCCCCTTCCAATCTGCAGATAGTGAAGAATTTATGGGTGTCATCCCCACCGCATTTTTTACTTCCTAATAGGAGTTTTCTGTGATATCATATCTTGTGTTATGTGTCAATCAATTTCATGAATGTTTCTATGAATGTTCACATGTATGTTAAGTTAAAGAATTGATAAGTCTTACACAAACATAGCATAAATCAGATAGTTGGATATACAATTGATTACACAAAGGTTAATTGATAAAAGGATATGAAAGTTTTAGAGGTACTGATTCACCCCTCCCCTCTTAGTACACACTTCCCATTAATTCAAACAATTGGTATCAGAGCTAAGTCTCTTATCTGAAAAGCTTAAAGGCTTAAGATAAAAGATCATACAATGGAGAAGTACAGACTTGACAAAAGTATTGAGAATTAGAATCTACAAATTTATATCTTCTTTGAGCAATATAAAGAAGCTAGAATCAAGATGAGATGGTTGTTAGATGAAAGAAAGATTATGGCATCTCATTGTAATGAAACAGATTACCCTGAAGAAGAGATACCAGATTTCTTTGAGTCATCGGGATCAACTACAAGCAAAGCATCAGATACATTAGAAGAAAGCATCACAAGCTTAAATGAAATTAATCAACAACTGGCTGGACAAGTGAAATCTCTGCAAATCAGTCAAGAGACATGGATGGTAAGAATGATTAATGTCATGAACAATGCTAGACAAGGTGAGCAAGAAAGAACACTAGAAATTGATGATAGAAGGAAGATTACTAAAAAGCTACAAGAGAAAGATTCAGAAATACAAAGACTTATTGAGCATCACCATGAGATTACAAATCAGATTACTCTTATGAGTCAAGAGGCAAACAGAATGAATACTGAACTCATTGAAAGAATAGAAACTATCGGTGAGCTAAGGGAAGAAAATGAAAAGTTGAAACAAGAAATAAGAATTTAGAAACAGCGTAATGAAACTAGCATGAGAGCTGAAGAAAGCAATAAAAGAATGGATGATTTTCTTGATGGACAATGAAGAGTCAATAACAACACCGATCTAGGCTATACCGAGAATGGAGAATCACCTAATCAAGCTAATCCAAAAAATGTCTATGCAAATCCAAGACCAAGAAATCTGACATGCAATCACTGTGGAAAGCAAGATCACACATCAAATGTATGTAGGAGAAAAATGAAAGGTATTCTTAAATATACATCTTCATTCATAGGATTCTGTTGTAAATGTAACAAGAAAGGACATAAAGCATATGAATGTAATTCTGCGATGTAAAAACCAAAGAAGGAAACCTACATGGACAAATACTGTCCTACTTGCAAATTGAATGGGCACACTACTCTTGAATGCTGTAAAAAGAAAAGGCAAGCATGGAAACCAAAAGGTCAAGAAACTGCCTATCAACCAAAAAGAGTCGGTAACCAGTATATATTGGATTAAAACACATGGACAAATTGCACAGCATGTGGGAGATTTGGTCACATTGCTGCAAATTGTATGAGACAGTGGACAAGAAATTATAGAGGCTAGACTAACCCCGGAATGGCATTCTTACACTGTCATAAAGTTGGTCATCTCAAGAAAGACTGCAGAGACCAAATGACAGAGACCAGCACCTTTCCCAATGGAAATACCATTGAAGACATCCAGAAGATGAGAAACAAAATGTGGAGGAAATCTACTAACACTAATGAAGCTGGACCGAGCAATGCAATTGGTGACACCCTATCCAATGGATCTGGTGACATCACCATCCCCTCCTAAGCAGAACAAGTAAGTATGGAACTGCATTACCCAAAATTATATTTTGCATCAGTTCCAATCATACATAGTTAAAATTCCAAATTAGCATGATTATAGATGCACTATGGTATTACTTGTCAAACTCTGTGAAAAATATTTCATTTGGAAACACATACCAAAATCCATCGGTATACACTCAAAGCTGAATTATCTACATTTACCGAAACTCGTCGGTTAACATGTAAAAGCAAAAGTTGCTAGTATAAACCGAGAAGCATCAGTAATCAAAGCAAGTTAAAAAGTTGTTTTTGCAATACACTGAACCCCATCGGTAAAAGCAAGAAGTTAGATAACTGCCCCAAAGCATCACATTGTCACCGAAAAGAGAAGTTAATGTTTTAACTGACAAACTCCATCTCTACACGCCAAGGAGTGGTTGAGCATTAATGACTCATTTTAGGGAAAAAATCTATAAAAACTGTGACGAAAGGGTTTCATTGTTCACCACGAGTAGAGCAGAGTGACGAAAGAAACATTTGAGCATACAATGACAGCATCACAGAGCGACTTCAACTAGACCAACAATACTCCAACAGATCAGTGACCACTACAGAAGTAAATAGTAAGTTCCTAAGATAATTGAGAACTCTATTTTACACATTTACAAGAAAGCCCTAAATATCTAAAACAATGGCCACGACTAAAAGAACTTCCAAGTTGAAGAGCATCAAGAAGTACAAGGTCAAACTTGTCAAGAATTTTGTATGTGAGGAACCACATTACAAGATATGCCCTGAGGTTGCATCACAACCTGAAAATGCTGGAGCATTCTCACAAATACCAGCTAGGGTTTTGCTCCTTGAAGACATGCGAGCATACATTCACTGCAAGATTGAAGAAATTGGCAACCTAGAGGTTGCTCAAGCCTACAAGAAGCTATGTAATGACGATGGATCTATCAAAGATGAACACAAGCACATAGAGGTGAAAGGGATCACTAATGCCCTAATATTCCTAAAGGTATTCAAGACCGAGTGGATTTGGTTAGTACTGAGTAGAATTCACAATCACAAGCTATGGCTGGATGAGCCTAAAACGATAACCTAAGATGTTATTCATGCAGTCACCGGTTATCCATTAACCGATAAGGTAAAATCACTAAAGCACCCACCCAAGGCTGAGATTGAAAATAATACAGGAGCTAAGTGTGATGGAAGAGGACTTAAGGTATCCACTATCATAGATGATGAATTGAAATTTGGAGCATGTGTCCTAAGCTAAAAATTCTTTCAAGATAGTAGGATGAACATCATAGCATCCAGAGTAGTGGGTACTGTATACAAGATTGTAAAGAAAGGAACTCAGTTGGATCTATCTGAACTCCTACTCAACAAGTTGGAACAAAACTTAAAGACAATAAAAAAATGCAAAGATAAATTCATGCAAGTTTGGATCACTTATCATGTGCATTTTCTTTTACTTCCAAGAAACTTTTCCATCAATAGGAAATATAAAATGGGATACCACTATACCAGTCACCATACAGATTAGTGAATACATAACATCACTATGAGACAATTTTGAGACAGTTATGGATGAGTACTTTATTAGATTCAAGGACAGAATGTAGAAAAGAATAAGGATCCCAGAGAAGCTAATTGAGAAATTCAAAGATGATATATGTTTCATGGTTGTCACAAACCACACATACATCAAGTGTGCTATACCAAGGACAACATGGTTACAACCATTAGACTATGAGGTAAACATTGATCAAGCATCTAATGCAATCGATGCATTGATAAATGAACCCATAGACAAAACACAACCAAAGTTTGGTACGTATGAAGAGGCCAAAGCAAGAATCAAATTTGGCTTGGTTGTAAAGAAAATAGACAGGAAGAAAGATAAAATGGTAAAGAACTTGAAGAAAAGATTGTCGGTTATAGAGGAAGAAACTGAACAAAAGGAAGAGACCGAAGGACAGTCACCCGTCGGTGAGGCTGAGCAGGCAAGTGACTCTGAATCTACAGATTCAGATACTCCATTGCCAACACCAGCTAAGAAGCCAAGAACCACAGCTTCTTTAAGGACAAGAAGCCAGACAGCTAAGGACACAAGTCCTTCACCTTTGAAGAAAGGTCAAGTAAGGACCTATAAGAGAAAACCTATGCCCAAACAACCCAAAGCTACTAAAAGAAGAAGGATGTTGATCAGGACTAAGGAAGATATTGAGGACACCGAACAAGATGAAGGTGTACAAGCAGAAAAGAGTAAGGTTCTAGAAAGCATTTTTGAAGCATGCAAATCTGTTGCAAATTCAGTATCTATCACAGATTCTAAGATCAGAAGATGGCTAAAACTGAATCTAGAAAATCAAAACAAAATTGAAGATGTCATCATTGCAAAGATGTATAAATTCAAGTATGTACCAATACAATTCAAAGGTCAAATGGTACTGAAGGAACTCATGGATTTATTATATGCCAGATGGACATATGCATTAAAGAATGAGGAGGAGATAAGGGAAAGAGTACGTGTTTCTCTTATGTCTACTGAATCCAAGAGGGAATAAATTGATGAGATGATGGAGAACCATAAAAAGGAGTTCTCACCCAAGTTGAGAGCCTACAAAGTTCTTGAAGGGAAGCTTATAGAGCTTGAAAAAGAAATTCACAAAACTTGGAGTAAAATACTCAATAGACCTATTGAGGAAGCAAGCCCCAAAAAAGGACTACAACAGAAAGATGATAATCAGGCAACTCAAGAACAAATAATAATCAAAGATGCAGAAGATGACACATCAGTTGAGTTAGATAAAGAAGAAATGGACACAATAGGAAATAAGGATATGAATGTTGTAGATGAGACATGGTCAGCCACCACTATGGACAACATTTTGGACAATACAGTCATTGACATAATGGATGATCCATTAGAAGAAATACAGAATGATGAAGATGTCATTGTTATCAAGGACAAAACTGATGAACAAGACACCACATTTGACACTTCACAGGTGAACATATCAAAAACATGCCAATATTGA
Organism: Thuja plicata; assembly: GCA_018584345.1. Classification (NCBI taxonomy): domain Eukaryota; kingdom Viridiplantae; phylum Streptophyta; class Pinopsida; order Cupressales; family Cupressaceae; genus Thuja; species Thuja plicata. The sequence goes on along the minus strand of MU226071.1, from coordinate 1,301,212 downwards.
TGCAAGCCATCAATATACTTCAATAAAAAGAAAAATCACCTTACAAAGATTTAAGCATTCCCGAGGATGCAGGGCATGAAGGAAAGAAAAACAACACCGATGATCAGAATAACATCGGAGACACTCAAATTGTAACCGAAACTGAAAAGGTTACAAAAGGAGACTTAAAGAAAATAGATGGAGACACTACTGAGAAGGATGCACAATCAAAGGAAGATGAAGTACAAAAGGACATTGATGAAGGAGAGAAACCTAAAGATGACACTCCTGAGGAAACCAAAAAGGTTGCTATAGAAAATGTAAAGGTTGATGAGGAGACGTCCACTCAAAACCAACTAGCTGACACCAAAGCACAACAAAAAAAAGATGCAACACCCCAAATCACTTCATTAAGCACAACAGACAAAGCTTTGAAGTTTGCTATGGTCCTACATTCAAGTGTAACTTAGAAGAAGAACAAGAAATCCAAAAAGAATAAGTTGGAAGTCACTCTAGATGAGATCATTGATATACCCAAATGATACCCAAATGTGAACTTAAGGAGTACGGTGAAATATGCCAAAGGAAGGCACTACTGGAGAAGCTACAAAAATAGCACCAAGACTCAATGGTACTCGAAACAACTAGGGACATCTTGAGTTAGATTGTACCTGATGTTGATGTTGATCACATTAGACCATTCTTGATCAACTATCCACTCTCACCAAAGCCATTACAACACATAACATTGATGTAGAAAAGGCAATTGAGGAGAGAGCAGATCAAAAATATCAGCACAAACTTGTTGAAAAGATCATCCAAGAAGTGGCAGAAAACAAGGTAAAGCTTTTAGAATCAACACATGAATTAGATCCTATTATTGCTGAAGCTATTTCCTTGATTCAACAACTAAGCACACTAGAGAAATTCACTAAGGAGCATAGTGATAACATAGCAAAGTGAGATTCTGATCTAGCTAATAGTGCTAAAATCTTAACCACCGAGGATAATAAAATTAAAACACATTATGAGAAAATTATTGAGATAAAAAGGTTAAGATAGGAACTGTGGGAAGCAGAAACACAATTTAGGGAAGAGGTAACCGAGCTCCAAGCTCAACTTCTACCAAATCTATCACTGCTTCAACATCATATCAGTTCAGCAAGACAACTGATAGCTACCCCTAAGATGTCTGTAGCAGACAGCATCTACAACATGCATTCAAGGATCACACTCGAGCACATGGCTCTAGAGAACCTGAAAGAAAAATGGGAGAAGATGGTAGAGGACATGAAGTTCTCACACTCTCATATTTTTTATAAGTTATAGGTATAAACCTTTTCCCTTACTATCAAAAAAGGGGGAAAATAATGATATGTATAGATAGGAAACTATAGTGTTATAATACAGCGCATGGTCAAAATAAGAGAAGTATCATGTACATACACTTAGTATATACCGGCATATGCATAGGGGGAGTCATTAAATGACTAAGGAAATTATATGATGTACATACTAAAAAATTTTTTAGTATTTTGCACATATCATTTTTTGATACTAATGTCAAAGGGGGAGATTGATGACATTATTTTTCCATTAGTATACAAAATAAGATCTTCGGTAAACACATACCAAAAGATAGGACAAGATAAAACCGAAAGACAGACTTTCAGGAACGGTGAAAGTGCAGATATCAGAGATCACCGAAAGTTGCTAAGTACACAGAAAATGGATGACACAGTTTTGTGTGTAAATTGAAAATGCAAAGTCAGAAGGATAAAGAGGAACCTGACAGTGGAAGTCGACAAGCAGGTTATAGTGCAACCTGAGAGACAGTCAAAGAGGAACCTAAGAGAACAGTTTAAGAAAGGAACCCAAGAGATAGTCAACTGATTTTAGAGCATAACCAATCGACAGAAAGTGAAAGTCAGTTGAAGCCCACAAAAAGTGGATCTGACTTCCACGTCAGATAAAATAGTCATATTCTATTTATAGAGTCTTGATTTGTTTTAAAGCCATTACTTTAGGGACAAGGAACATTAATGTAAGTGTTTTAATCAGTCTAACTAATTTAAAATATATAGATTAGGAAATCAAGGTAAAGTTGTAAACCTGTGATCTTAGAGTTAATATTGTTTTTCGTGAAACTTGATTAGGTCAATCTATCTTATAAATAGATGTTGTAATCATTCTTTATTAATGAGAGAGGATGGATGAGAGGATGAATTTAGTCTACAAGCACATCTATGGATCAGACTGAAAGTTTCAAGAACCATAACAACAAAAGGTGAATTTGGTTATCAAGAACCAAGAACAGAGGCTACCGAGGAATAGAGGTATTATTCAATCACATTAGGTGATATAATTATTCATGTAAACTTAAATGGATCTGTAATCAGCAATAGGAGATTTCATACACTCATGTCAAATTGTGATTTTCTTAAATTCTAACAAGTGAAGCAAAGTGTAAAAATCCTTTCAAGGAAGGTGGAATTAACCACCCAATTATAAATCTCTTAACCAAGTGCACACTAAACAATGTTGCAAAAGCTCTTAATAGAGTAGACTTTAACAAGTCTCCATAGATACTCTTAACAGGGTAGATCATCAGAAGTGATCAAATTTTAAGCCTTAACCGGCCCCTTCCAATCTGCAGATAGTGAAGAATTTGTGGGTGTCATCCCCACCGCAATTTTTACTTCTTAATAGGAGTTTTCTACGATATCATATCTTGTGTTATGTGTCAATTAATTTCATGAGTATTTCTATGAATGTTCATGTTCAGGCTTAGAATTGTCACCATAAATCAGGCATTAGGGCTACATGACAATTCCATCCTCACAATGGAAACCTCTCCTAGCTGTGGGTAGGCTATGAGTGAAGAGGAATCTCTGGATTCTAGGCCGGTTCCTATAAAATATGGTATATCACCTCCTGATTTGAAACTTAGTAGGGAAAGGGAAAAAAGAAACTTTAAAACTGGAAATAGATAGGGGCGATACACCAAGAATGAATTCAGACTTCACAAAAAGATGAATTTCAATCCCAACTCATGAATGAATACTTTAACAATTTGAATCTCTGTTCAACATATAGGTTAATAAATTCATGCTATCAGGGTTCTACCACAAACAGCTTGGAGCAACAACATACATTTCTCATGCAAGGCCAAGGGGCAACTAATTTTCTTGAGAAGGAATAGAATTTCATTTACTTCCCTTAAATAATAACCAATTTAACACTTGCTAGAAAAGATGAAACAGGATTCGATATTGAAAAACAAGTACACAAAATGGGAGCCAAAGAATCTGGTTCATTTCTTCAAAAATCTGACAAGATGATTACAAAAAATGGCCTTCAAAGCACCTAGGAATGATATATTCACTAAAATACCCTCTCTCCAAAATCTGCAACCAGATGGATACAAAAATGCATGAAAAAGTGGTACAGGAACAAAGTAGTTCACTAAAACCTCCTTTCCCACCAAATCTGACCCCCAACTATGAAAATGAAGGTCCACCAAATAGCCCACATGGCCAATCTCAAAAATGAGATTTCCCTCCAAAAAGACCCTCTCAAACAGATAGATCATCCCCAAATTAAAGGCCAAAATGATGCATAAAATCAATCCTAACAACTAACTCCTCCAAAATAGCACAATCCCTAGTTTTATGGCACAATTGATGCCTGAAATGAAGCCCTAAAGGCCAATTTCGAAAATGACTAATGCCCCTAAATGCTAATTTTCTAATATTGGTAATTTACAAATATATCTTTTAAAAGATATTACCAATATATATAACTTATTATTGAGATAAACTAAATATTGAGCACTAAGCCTAAATATTCAATTTAAACTAAAGCCTAAAAAAAAGCTTAAGTTTAAATTATTACAAATTTGAACTAAGGCATTAGAACACAATAAAATCTCAAGAGGCATGCACAAGTTGATATTGGCGGTCTTCTAGATCTGGTTGTCCACGTATACTGCAGTCTGACATTGCATTAACCTTCGCATTTGTGGACTCCAAAGTTTTATCCATTTTTGCAAAGGCATTTTTGTATCTCTTCTTTTGTAGTCTGCTGTTCGGGAGAAGAATAAGGGTTTGGAAAACCCTAGCTACCTGTGCTACCATGCTCTGATTTCGGGCTTTGCATTGTTTTACGCTGTAGTTTCTACATGTTCTCGGGCATCTGCTGGTAATGAAGGAGTTTTTTGTTGAACTCGGTCTTATCTGAAGTTTACTTCTTATTGGTGAATGATATTTCTATTAAGAACTTGGGCCCTCCTCTTGGCACTTGGATCATACTTGGAGTTTAGACACCATAAAATGTGGCGTTCTCTACAGATATCTTGAATACTTGCTGGGGTTTTGTCTCTGCTCTTTCTTCAGACCCTTTGCACTTTGAATGGAGTCTCCACCCGTATGCTATGACAGTTTGACTCCATGGTAAGTAAATTTTCATGCCATGTTACCATTCTATCTTTCTTCTGCTATTTACTTCATAGCATCACTTGGCTCTTCCAATGCTTGTTACGGCTTTTTCCAGATTTTAATCGATCTCCATTTTTTCGCCCTTTTGTCGACTTTGACTGGGATCTAATAGCTTTATGTAGATTAGAGCAGCTTATACAATCTATTTTAGGAAGAACATCTATCCTTTCACTCTAGTTGGTTACTTGATGTATCTGAAAGTTATTTTCTTGTCTTTTAATTGCACACTCTGTTGTCTGTGTCTTCGAACTGGAAGCATCTCTGTTGTCACTCCATGATCATGTTGTCATTTTTCTCATGATTGTTTGCAAGAATGTTGTCATAAGCTATCTATTGTATCTTTATTAGACGAGCTCTATACATGTTAATGTATGTTGTTCATTTGTTGTCCTCATATATAAACAGTGCTGTCATTCTAAACATGTATAACAGTGAACCATTTGGTTTGAATCCTGGATACTTATAATGCCATACTGATATTTCATTTCGTACATGCCTACTGTTATAAAATTGACATCACTTCTTGGCTGTTCTCTTTTCTTTTTACTGTCAACTACAACTTTATCAAATTCTGTATCTTTGACAATAACAGTATCAACAGTGTTGAAATTTGTTACAGTATGCATGCACCCTATAGCAACTTGTTATGTACTACACACAACTCACATTGATATCACCACAGTTTATCATTTTTCTTGCATCTCAGTGTTGAAATCTGCATTTGAATCATTTTTTAACAATACACATTCGTGAAGTTCGAGCACGGGCTCGTGAAACTCACTGCATCTTTCAAATATAGCATAGAATTTACATAAAAATATGTTTTTCTGATATTATTATTCCGTCAATGCAAATGCATATCTTTCTATCACATTGATATCATCAGTAAATATGCAGTTCATGAAGTCTGACTGATGTATGGTGTTTTTAGGCTTTTATGTATTGCTTAGATCCAATTGGATCTAATATATTTTTCACACCATGATGCAGGATACAGGACCACTGAAGACCTAGGATTGAGGACAGACAAAGACAAGACAGGACATGAAAGACTTCAGATGATGCAGATGAACGACTCTAGAAACTAGAAGACCTCTTAAAGGCAATATATAGACCCCTAGATTTCATCATGCTTCCTTCTTTCTTTCTTTTCTGCATATGCACTCTAAGTTTTAGTATGCAAGATGTGACCTTAAAGGAACACTTGTCTAATACATTCAGTATGAATGCACAATGTAATGATCATTTATGAATATGAAAATGTGAATTTGATCAAAACTTAGAGTACAAATAAAATCTGATAATATGAATGTAATAGTAATGTATTCATCTGTATTGGCTGAACAGTAATGTTAAAGGGATGTATCTTTAGGAAAATTTTACTTTTTCCCCACATGTAAAAATTTGGGTAACAATTCTGGCGACCTCTGATGGATGTCTGCATGCTTGACATTGGGACCAGTAGCCTAAAATAGTCCATTGGGCATTGAGTCTTTTGATCACCTATGGAAACCCTAAACCTAATCTGTGGATATAAGAAAACCCTTCCCCAATGATTGCGGGTATGTTTATGATTTGTGGTATTGAAGCAAAAACTTCATTATCACCAATTGTAAATTTATTTTTGATTATTGAGGAATGATTTCCTTGTATTCACAGATTTGGACAGCAACCTTGGAAGACCTTGCAAATCTGAAGATTTATTGAAAACTGGGAAAAATTAAAACTAAAAATGACCTAACTATTCTTGACAGCACTTAGGGAAACTGGAAAACCTAAACTAACCTACTTTAACCAGCTTGCATCCTGGCTAAGCAAAACTATTCACTGATTGTGAAAAATGACTTCCCATCCTTTTAAGCTCACAATAATCCACATGCTTCTGGAAAGCTATCATGAGATGAACATAGGAGATATACATGATCATTTTCTTTTCAAGAATTAGATTGATGTGAAATTTTCTTACTTGATCCAGCTGATTGTTAACACCATTATTTTGAAGAGAATCAGCAAACAACAACAGGACTTTACTTGATCATACGGGACAGCAAGCTAATTGAATTCTATCTCAGTTTTATCTTTTGAAAGAATATTATGCAGAGGTGCTGGTACAACTTGTACTTCTTTGATAACATCAATCTCGGCCAAATGCCTGATAGGAAAGCCTTGTCTGATAATGAACTTGGAGCTTTCCTTGATAGACTCGGGTTCCTGAGAAATTGCTTCAGTCTGATTGATCTGCTCATCCTTATGCTTGCTGGAAATAATCTCCTCCCGTAGACTGTAGGTACCTTCTAGAAGTGCGGGCTTGTCATCAAGATGCAAGCAAAACTGCTCCATCTCATCCCAAAATTGATCTTCCTCTTCTTCTTCTTGATTCTTTTGTAGGAGAAGTATCTTATGATCAGCACAATTATTCTGATCTGCTGTAATCTTATTTGTCTCATCTTGCTTAGAAAGAACCTTCTTTAGATCAACAACCTTCTGTTTGATGGTCTCCTTCTCCTCTTCAAGCTGAAAACACTTCTCAATCTACATTTGATAGCTCTTCTTATAATTTTCAGTTGCAGAAGCCAAGACCTTTATCTTCTTTTGCTGATCCCAAAACTCTTTCTCATGAAACTCATCATGAGCTCTTAATTCTTTTTCTTTCTCTTCTTGAAATCTCTCATGAAACTCTTGATGAGCTCTCAGTTCCTTTTCTTTCTCTGAATGAAATTCATTACCTCTATCAAACATGGCTCTTATCAGAT
>MU226071.1:1233051-1269880 GCA_018584345.1 Thuja plicata | reverse complement strand
AAAATATTCTCCACTCACTTGAGGACCCGGAAACACCCTTTGCACATGTGCACTTTGGACCAAAAGGAGCACTTTAGCAAGCGTTTTACATGGTACCTCAAAACTGTATTTTGAGTACCAACAGGACCTACTGCAAAACATTGATATAGAAAAGGTAACTCTTTCTGAGTTATGTTCCAAAATTGAAGAACAATTGCAATCCATCATTTCATTGTTTCATAAATTTTGTATTCTTAAAACTTTACCAAGGAAATCAAGAAGAAGGAGGCAAATGTTGAAAAAGAGCTGACTGAGCATCTTAAAAAGCTAACTACCGAGCCTAGAGAATCCCAGACCTATTACTCAATGATACAGGAACTCATGGGAGTTCAACTCTGATTGAGACAAGAGGAAGACAAAATGATATTGGAGTTGCTTTAACTGCAATCACTATTGATTCCTCATATGCAATCAATGTAGATACATTTGAAGAAAGGAAAAGAACTAGCAAGTTTTCCAGAGGTCAGCACCCTGGATACTATAGTTGATCTATTGGTAGAAATCAATGAGCACAGTTTTATATTACAGAATCTCTGAGACACTTGGGAGACTGTACTGGTTGGGATAAAGCAAAGGTATAAGCACATTTTTGATACATAAGTTTTATTGTTGAGACTTTTATTCACAAAAGGGGGATATATAGATAGATAGAGAGTCAGATAAAATCGAAAAGGGGAAATAGAGTCAATAAAAAATAATAATAAATGTATATATGTGAAAATAAAAAAGAGAAGAGTTGGACATATTTTGTATAGAGAGTAACATCCGAGGGGGAGTTACTAATTTTGATGAATTTGAATTTTTTGTCAAAAAATGCTCAACTAATGTCAAAGGGGGAGATTGTTATCTCTATAGATATTTTGTTGTCATTGGTTAAGGCAAAGTCATATGAGTTAGAATAGTCAGTCGGTGAAAAGGAGAAAGCCAAATATTTAACTAGTCGGTAATGCACATCGAGTAATCCAGTGAAGTCAGTAAAGAACACAACAGAGATAAAGACACTACACCGAGAGTCTACAGTTACTGAACACCGAGCGCAAATGAACTAAACCAAGTTGACAGTTACTGAGTGCTAAAGATCATTTAACCAAGAAAAGAGAAGTTACTCTGCTGAGTTACTTAATTGATTCTAAATGTGATAAGGATGCATTTAATGAATTGTCACAACATTAATTATGATTCAAAAATGAACGGAGAATAGTTTGTTACATGATCAACGATTGAGATAGCTCAAAGAGAAGATCTGAGGAGAAGATTAAGCGGTTAATGAAAGTTTATTATTTCCAAGAAAAACACCAAGTACCGAGGTAAAAGTGACAGTCACCGAGCGGAAAAGCAGATCTAACAGTTTAAAACAAATCATAGTGACCTAGCGCATAAGATTAAGAGAAAATAAATCTTATATTTAATGGATGATTTAAAGAGAAGAACATAGTGATGATACAGAGAAGGTTGATATTGTTAGTAAAAGTTAAAGGATTTATTTGAAGAAAAAAAATCAGAGCAGAGCGCACCGAGTAGATATTTAGATACAGTAGAGAAGATCCGCGCAAGTGTTACAGTTTGAGATTGAGGTAACACAAATTTCAAAGAACATAGAGTCTAATCATCATTTGTTTTTTTATGCAATATAGCATACATTATTGAGTTGTTGATACTATTGTATTGAGAGCTAGAAATCCCAATACGGGGTAGATCTTAACCGATCTGATATTTGTAAATCCTTTATTAGGGTACATCTCTAAGTGTAGAGATTGTAAAATCCTCTAACCACCTAGACCTAACAATTATTTGTATACTCTTAATTGGGTAAGCTATTAAAATAGCTAAACATTGTAATCTCTAACCGAGCACCCTTTATACTGCAATTAGTGAAGGTTGTGGGTATCATCTCCACCACAATTTTGTCCTCTAACCAAGGAATTCTGCGTAAAAAAAATCATGGAGCTATGAGTTCTTTTACTTGAATTTTTTGATGATATGTCTTATAAGATTTATATTAGTTTTATTTCAAGTTATTGAATTCGATAAATAGCAAGCAGTAGTATATGGTTATAGGTAGTTTCAATTATAAAACAATTTGTGGTACTGAGTCACCCCTCCCCTCTCAATCCCAACTTTCCATAGTCATTCCAACACCTTCTCCATTAGTGTGTTCACCTTTCCATCATCGAGAAATGCAGACTTCTCTTAGTTCACTGAGTGCCATTTCAAGCAATTTGTTAGAGTAGTTGACCTAGGTGAGGGTTTCCCCTAGAATAGTACATGTTTGCATGAGCTGCGGGGATATATGTAGGGTTCCCTAGAGTGATCTTGATAGTGTTGGTGATGCCCATGGTGGATATGATAATGCTGACGGTGGCGCACATGGTGATATTGGAGATAGGATCACATCATATGTTGATTTTCTCTATGCAAACGATGATCATCCTGCATAGGTAAATTTAATTATAATTTATAGTGAATATTAAATTCCATATTTATACACATGTCAACCATAACATGTATATTTTTTTGTGAACAGAGGAGGGTTGACACTAAGTCATTCAGCAACCGTCATCGTATCACCTCCACACCTTGAGATCTCAACGCCCCGTTCACGGTATGCACTTTGATCTAGATACATTTAAAATAAACAATAAAAACTTGAATTGATAATGTTTTTTATATATTTTTTCAAATTTTTACGGTGCTTTATGTAATATTGAGGTTGGCAGTTCTTCATGCTCTGACCCACCGGTCACTGAGACTCACCCTCATATACCCATAGTATGTTTTTCATTCATTAATTTCAAGTATTTATATGCTTACTAATTTATGTACAACTTTTAGTCGTGCTTATTTTTTTCATTTGTATGCTTTTATATTTACTCATGTTGCATCACATTTACATCCTGACTCATCAGTGACATTGGCTAAATGTTAGACACCTAATGTACATGTTTTTGTTCCATAAATTTATAATCAATTTATGTACTTTAAAATTTATTTATATACAAGTTTGATTCATGCTTTACATATGTTGTTCAGGTCGACACCACCATTATTCTTGGCATGGCTACAAGATTGAGCCAAATGCAACCATCGACATTTTCCTTTGAGGTCATGATTAAAATTAATTTTGCAACATTTATTGTGTACCTATCTTTTATACTTGGATTATCAAAAATTTGTAATTTTTGTTTTTACAGGACTTGACTACATCCACGTTTGACGTTGCTGAGATAGGACCTCCTTGTCCCAATAAGGGCATTACTGAGCATGGACGCATGGTAAAATTTTAAACGTTTATTAATATTAATTAATTTTTAAGTGAATTATGCAAGTCATTTGAATTAAACATACATAGTCTTCTGATGCGATCTTTTAAAAATGTATAGCAAGCCAAGAGCACTCAGGAGCAAACACAGCACGATGGTGCATCTCAGTGACCTTCACATGGAGTGAATAATATTGCAGATCAGCTCGATGAGAAGAGTTGGATTGTATATTTCACATACATTATTTCACTCTTTTTTGTCACATATGAGACCTTGTTATGTTATTATATGATGGAGATTTTATGATGGCACATGTTATACATGTTATCGAGACTTGTTATCATATTATTTGGACTTGCATTATCAGGAGTTGTTATCATATTATTTGGACTTCTTGTTAGAGTAGGACTTTGTTGTGTGATTATATATATCATGAGTTTATATGATGGACATTATGATACACATTAGTCTAGGACTTGTTATGTTATTTATCTTATTCGTGGACTTTTTATCCTATTTCATGATTTTTTAAATAGTGGTTTGAATCTAGATATATGAGTTTATGTAATATAATCATTAAATATCAATTTTAATTTGATCATTAATAGTAGCTATTTCTTCATGTAATTGACAAGAGCAATTAATTTTAAAACTTTAATCAATCAGCTAATTTATTATATAATTGACATGAAACAACGTAGACGTAACCAATATTGACTTTGATTAACTATTAAAAAAAAAAAATCATCTATCTAGCAATGACATATTAATTTGAACTACGAAATATGGATGTACAAATAACTGCATCATTATCTATTAGTGAACATAGGACTATACAACTATGCATTGAACTTATATTTAAAATAAAATTGGATGAATAAAAGTGAACTTGTGTGTTTTATAAGACCAAAATTGGATGAATACAAGTGTGCATTGAATTGCATAAATAGTTCATGTCTATGTTCTTCTAGAGGTCCTGCATCATAAAAATGAATGTTGAAATGTTAGAAAATATATATTTAAATTTAAAGTTCATTTAAAGTCAATTATCATCTATGTCAAGTTTAAATCTAGGATCCAAAGTTAAAGGAATGGATTGCACTCACCTAGTATTACAACTTTGATTAGCCAAAAGTTGTAAAATGCACAAGTTGACTTTCATATATGTTATCCAGATGTACTTGACACCTAAAAACCAAAGTAATTATCTCTACATATGCTACTTGAAAGAAGACATCTACATATAAAAATAAAACAATTAACAAAAACTTACATGTATAAATTTGATTCAACCTAATGTACCATCAACATCCTCTCTCGTCTGCAATGCGTCTATGATTGATTAATGCTCTTCCATTGAAATTGCCCATAATATTTTATTAGCAGGTACCCATTTGTATCTTTCCATTTTGATATTTGTTTCCACTACCAAATGGGAATAGTGTATAATCTTCTTTCCTGGTTAGTAGTCTTCAAAAGCTGGTAAACCATTCCTTCTTGTTAGGTATTTGTGTAGCCATGTACCAACTACCACAACAGACCCAATTGGATACTGAAATTCATCATCATCTACTTGATGACATGTCAAATTTTTCTTAGGTTCTACACATCGAGCTAGCCAATACTCAGTCTTCTCTTTATTATCTTCACGTGCAACAACAAAATACACATGTCCTGCAAAACAAAATTAAGTACATGTACAAATAAAACTTGCTAGACTTTTAATTAAAATACAATCATAAATTATATGACATATATAAATAATATAATTTAAATTTTTACAAGAAATTGAATTAAATTACCAGGTTTTATGAGGTCTAAAGCACAATCATAATATTATGATGTAAATGCATGATGTAGGTCTTCATTTCTTATATCATCTTGATCTTGTGTCTCACTATGTGTTAAGGATTTTTTTTTTTCATTCTTCAACCCATTCTGTATTCTCGCATTCTTCCCATTCACCTGCAACACAAAATTGACAAAAACGTGCAAGCTCCCTAGTCCATATAGTCCAAGTGTTAGAATTAGAACTCCTAAATGAATGTCATTTAGCTAACCTGCTAATTGTATCACAATCATATCTTGAAAGGATATTCTTCTTTTCAACTAGCCAGAAGAAAAGTCTAATTGTAGAGTTTTGAATTGATCGTGTAGACAAACTTGTTTTACACCATTCAACAATTGTACGTGCATCTTTAAATTTTTCTTTTTCCTCAAATTTGAGTTGCTCTCTGCAAAGGGCTCTCTTAACACATGCATCAACACCATCGTGTTCTCCTTTCCTATGTGTTTCTATGTCATTTAATTTTCAATTTCAATTGGGGTTTGAATTTCACTTTCAACTGGGGTTTGTCTTTCAATTCCTTTATCATTATGATTACCATTACTAATTTGTGGTGTTTCATGTGCAATAAAATTTGTTACTCTATTTTCAGGAAGAAAATCTAAATCATTAAAGAGTAACCTGTTTCTACCAAATGATCAATTTCTTTATCAAAATAGCTTGCATTTGGTTGTGAAGACATACTTGTATCCAATACTGGATTAGAAGATGCACCTGAATTTGCTTCTATTATATTTTCTTCTTCAACCTCTGCATCCATCATGTTATCCTCAATGTTCTCCTCTTCTAAAATAAATGTTGAACTTGATTCTCCAACAAAATTGTTAGCCCACTCATGGGTCCCAAATTTAATTTTTTTTCAAATCAAGCCTATGTTTCATTAACGGTAGTCAAAAGTAAAATTTGTACTTTCCCTTAATAAATTCTTGCACATATTTTTTATAAAATATAACCTTTCAAAAATTGTAGACTCGAGTTCACACAGGTTCAAAGGTTCAGAGGTTCAATGAAAGAAGTTCAAATCACAGATACAATTGTTCATACAATTGTCAAATCTCACCATGGTTCTAAGAAAATATATGAACCTATGATGATTTCAAGAAAAATCACAATCCGACCATGAGTTCATCATCATATAGTTGTATCTACATAACCTATATTGTGCACTTTCTTCTAATTCCAACGGGAAAGTGGATCAATGTCAAATTCAGTTAAAAATGATAGTAACCATGGGGTTTTAAGAAATGAATGCAAGACAACAACATGTTGTGAATAGAAATATTGAGGAACCTGGTATGCAAAACCATATTATCGGCCCTTTAAACAGCATTCAAATCCAATTAGAAGGACCAAATTTTGCAAAAACACCGATAGTCTGACTTAGCTCGTCATGTCATGTGGACGTGACAATGGGTATTAAGCAGCATTCAACAATTTCTTTGAAATCCGATATGTAATCGGGTGGTCACTTATTTGTCATCTAACAAACCGATATGGCATTGAATGGGAGTTCATCGTTTCTCCAACTTTTCTATAATACATGTTATCGGACTTAAAAGTGGTAGTCACGAATCAAAAAATTGTATAAATGGCGATGGAGAGAATAACAAATTGGATGTATATTTGACAAACATGAAGATTACCATTGAGCTAAATAAACAGTTTGGAAGTAAGGTGATACGACAAAGAATATTTCTTGAGCCAATGAGCATACGGTGGCTTCAAATAGAATGACAAACAAAATACTTGTCTGCTCCAAGGATATTTTGTACATCTTTTAACTATAGGGCCAAATCCATGAGAGGATGAACTTATATGGTACATTTTTCATATGATAACCTCTTATGAAGGAGCTCTTAAAAGATGTGATGGTTCTGCACTATCAAAGATTAAAGATCGGGCTAAATTCTTCTTGATAAAATTATTACAATGGAATCCAATGACCCATTAGCACATTTTTATTTTCTTGAGGCCAGTGAGTATCTTATAAGTAGATTTGCAAATAAAACTGTGCAGATTCAGGTTGGACCATAGAGGAGATTGGAGTGTATAATAGTTATGGATATAATGGATTCAATTCATTAGGTGGGAAGGGGTCAATGATATTTTATATAAATAAGAGTTCATTTCAACATGTGAAGATTGTTAGAGTAATAAAGTGATTCCACTTATTAATTAAATCATATTGATTTAATTATTAAGTCAATTATTATCTCTATTTCACTTAAGCTAAATTTTAGGCATATAATAATTAATTCTTTTATTAATTATTATTATGCAACCTAGATTTTTCCCTTTTAGGGTTTCCTTTTTAGGTTTTCGATTACCTTCATAAGGTTTGATCTCTTTGTATTTTGCATTCCCTCTCTGAATGAATATTTTGTCTTTCAAAAGATTTTTATCTCCAAACTTTGCTTTTGTAATAGGTTATTTTGCATGCAGATGATCTTGGCTTATGAATTCTTTGAATTCTAACATGGTATCAGAGTCTCATTGCTGCTGTCCATTCCTGAGTTTTTAAAATTTTTTGGAGCTCCGAGGGTTTCAAGGTTTTTCTTCTTTTTTGTGTGGATCTAGAGGGGTTTTTTGTTCGGAGCACTTTGAGCACAAACCAACCTCACGGATGTGCTCAAAATGCCCAAAAAACCCTATTTTCATATAAAGCATGACCATTTTGGCTAACGTTGCATTCTGAGGCAATTTTGTTTTGCCTACTCTACCCTGGCACGAAAATCGAGAAATTTTTTTTAAAAAATAACAATTTTATTTTTTTTTACGTTAAAAAAAATGCATGTTGTTTTAAAATTGGCGCCACTGCACGGCTGCCACCGAATCGTCATTCGGTGGTAGTTCCACCGCGTTGTCCCTTGGTTGCTCAACCGACCCCGCTAGCCACCACCGGTCCCCACCGCCCTCTGTTCCTCTGTAGGCCCCTCCGGACACCACCGGCTCCCGCCGCCCTCCGGCCACCGCCGGCCCCGCCGCCCTCTGGTTTCCATCAGGGTTCAACCGCCGACCCACCGCCCCTGACAGGCCCCGCTACGCTAAGCCCCCTCCAGCGCCTTTAGCCCCCAGCCACTGTGTCGCGGTCACATTAGTGACCAAGAGGTCCGCCGCTAAGCCCCTACGCGTACCATATGGTCAGGGGCCAGTATTTTTAAGCCCTAGGGGCTTTAAACAAATTTTTTCAAGCCTTTTTATCCTAGGGGTAGTTTTTTCGCTCTATCTGGAGCAAACAGAGGCCAATTTTTGACTTCCTTATATCATTGAAAAGCTCTTTCCAAGATGGACAATTTTTTAGAGGTTAGATTTTCTGATTTTTCCATCTTGCAGGTTTTTTTGCCAGTCAAATTCAGGGTTCTTATTTGCACTCCGAGAGCCATATCTTGCTCATCCAGACTTCGTTTTTTGACTTCTGCATGGCGTCGGAAAGCTAATTTTTTTCTCTTTCTCTTTGTATGGGCCTCACACCCAGATTATGCTCCATGTATCTTTTATTTAGTTTTTTCTCTTTATGGCATTCTAGTGGATATCTTGGATATTTCAAGTCCTCAGATCGTTTCCTTTCTAAATATTGTATACATCTTTTTATGTGACTTTCTTTTGCAAATGCACTAAGATAAAGTGTCATTTGATGCATGTTTGGCATTCTATTGTTCTCGCACTATATTATAAAGTGTCATGAGGGGTGTGATGTTTGCCTTATTTTTCATCTACCTTTGTCAAGTGAGTGTTCCTTCCACGACATTACTCTCATTATGTGTATCCAATGAGTGTTCCTTCCACGACACCGTCCTTTATATGTGTTTGTACATTATTCATCATGCAGTGTTTCTTGGAAGTCTGATTCAGTGTACCTACCATGTCTCTCCTTTCTCAGCATTATGGGGGGGTATCTCCTGTTGGTTCTAATGCTTCCTTGGTTCGATTGATCAACTCTTCAGGCTTTGTTTACAGTATTCTCTACCTGGTCATATTCTATTACAGTGGAGGTTCCAACAGTTATTTTTTTACAGTGTTTTCAGCTTCATGCTTTAGAGGTGTTCTAATAAACTATAACTGATTGAATGCTTGAAGTTGTTAAGTTGATGATCATCGAGATGCAGAAAGTTAATGCAAGACATTAAGTCAGTTAATTTATTGTATTGTCATTGATGTCAACTTGATATAATCTGATTGGTCATATTCATATTGTCAAAGACTTCAAAGAACCAAAGGAATAATGGTTATGTTATCAATAATGCATTAAAGTTCAGTATACACTAAGTGACAATAGACACCGATGGAAAGTGAATACCAACGGATAGAGAACCCAGAGAGAACAGTCATTGTGTAAACTGAGAAAGATACCCGAGCAATCATTACTGACGAGAAGAACCAAAGAGATACCCGACGGATAGATAGAGATGCCCGAGGACAACTGAAGTTGAGACCGAGCAAACAAGGAGTTAAAACACCGATCAGAACTAAAGTTCAGAAAAAACAAAAGACTTAGCTGGCAAGAGCTAAACATGGAGTTAACTAGTTGATTACATTATTTTCATCGACAAGTTAAAATCCACAGATAAGATAGAGTTTTAAAGCTAGTTTTATTCCAGTTGTCAAGAAGATATCTATGAGATAAAACTAAAGCAAGATTTAAATCAAGAATGGAAAGCTTTTTGGATCATGTCAAGAAAAATAAAGACAAAGACTTAGAAATGGTCAAAATCATGTCTATAAAAGAGACAAGATAATTCATTATGAATTGGTGGGTGAATAGAGAAGAAGATGTTGAAGAGAATACTGGTGAAGGAAAAGACTTCATACAGTCCTGATCAATCAAGCTAAAGAACAAAGCTAATGTTTCTGCGGACACCGAGCAACAGAGAAACAGTATCACCGAGCAGAAAGAAGTGGATCAAACATATTAAAGGGAAACATTGATCAGAAAGGTATTATGAGCTTACAATAGATCTGAAAATCTACAAAGTTTTTGTTGTATTCATGAACAAATCATTTATTGTTTCAGTTTAACCATTGGAACAGAAAGTCTCTTAACTGAGCAGGATTTAACTATCCTTTCTATATTGAGATACATCCCAAGGAGTATAAAAAATTATGGTCATGAAGATAGCATAGAGATATTTCATATATCAAGTGACAAACTATTCTATTTAAATCCTCTAACAAGGTCGCACTTAACAGTGTGTTTGTAACCTTTAACAAGATTGAAAATTCACCAAGCTCACTTCAGAAGAGTAAAAATTTTGGGTTACCGGTCCCAAGTGGTTTTTCCCTTAACATGGTTTCTACATTAAAAATTCATGTGTCAAATGTGTATATGGTTCATTGCTTTGATGTTTTTCTTTACACATTACTAAAACAGGATGATCGGTAAACACTACGTTATTTATTGTATTTCGGTAAATACTAGACTGCTATTCAGTAAAGCTTAAGTAAAAGGATTAAAAGTGAACTCCAAGCAGTATTTATTTGATAAGATTGTTTAGTGACATACATCTTGTAGGACTGAAGATAACTAGAGGTTTATATTTGAGATATTGTTAGGAATAATAGTCCACAAGACAACTGAGAGGGGGGGTGAATCAAGTGTAATAGAGATTATTAAACTTTAAACTTTATAACCCAAAACTACAATACAAATGATAAAATAGTAAATGCCAACACCATAACACAATACTTGTTGTCAAGGAAACCTTTTTAAAGGTAAAACCCCGCTGGGAATTAGCACCCACAAATAATGTACTGAGAGTATAGTATCCTTGTTAAAAGAATTTAGCCCTGTTAGGAGTCAAGAGAAATAGTAGGCTCACTGCCCAGGCACACTACCCAAAGAAGGTTAAAGCCACCCTTAAGGATTCACAATCCAAACAAGTGTATATAGAAAATATACAATCCAGTGAATTGTCTGATAGCAATTTTCTTTGCTTGGTCAGTTCCAATGAAGTACTCTTCTCATAAACTCTTCTCTACATCCAGCAGTCAAACAACCCTCGCAGCTTTTCCTTCTTTTATTTTTCAATCTCTGTCACATCTTTTCAAAAATAAAAGATCACTCATATATACCCTCTTACAATAATTCATTAGGTCAGCCAATTAAGCTTACCTAATATAAAAATAATTAATCAGGTCGGCCAGTTAAGGCTTTCCAATATACAAATAATTATATAACCCCTTGCTAAGATACACATGGTACCTATAACAAGTAAACATCAAATATAATCCATCACTTATACTTCTAGATCCGCAATCCTCGCTCACAATTCATTTTACACGCTACATGTCTAAAGTCAGCCACCAAATAGGTCTTCTTCAGAGTACATGCCACAGTTGACATCACTAGTCATCAAACAATAATCAAACTCAACCCATTATTAAAATATATGTCTGTTGTCCACCAGTAAGCTCGCTTCATCTAAAATATCTTTTCCAGAAAGATATACCCAAAACACAGAGACCTACTCTGTCAAGCATCATAGTTACAGTCCAGAAACCAGTCTTCACCAAATCAACTGTAACATCCACAATATACCACATAACACCAAGAGACCTTAGGAATAAGTTCAACACACATTCTTCTGCATATATCCAACTTTAATCATTCTGAATCATCCGTACAGTATCTGTACACTTCTGCCAGTCAAGTAACTAGTTTGTCCTCTCCACATAAATATATGTTGACATCAGTGACAAAATATGAATATCAATAGCATGATCAGTACCCATAATTGATATCATCCAACAATCTCCCCCTTTGGCATTGATGGCAACATATGGAAAAATCCATATGCATTAACCCAAAATTCTCTCTCAATACCTTAACACAAATCTCCCAAAATAGTAGGGATTTTCACATAGAGTCCTTCTCCCTTTGGAAGCAATGGCAAAGGGTGCCATAACTCATATGTAGTTGTCTGTAAGGTGTAGCTTTTTCAAATCTTCATGTCCATCAACCAGGTGCAAGATTACCCAAATGTACTCCATAGTATTCTCCTGCGATCACTCCCCCCGAGGAGTAGATCCATACATCAAGTCTAGAGAATGATATAGCTCTGAGATCCACTGGACTGATGCATATCTACATCAATTAATTACCACTAGAAGGGGCCATCACCCCAAGCATGCTTCTAAGATATTCAAAAGTATCTTTTGGCAAAGGTTTAGTAAATATATCTGCTATATGTTCCTTTGTGCTAATGTATTCCAATTTAATTTCTTTGTCTTCTACTTTCTCCCTCAAGAAATGATACTTAATAGAAATGTGCTTTGTCTTTGAATGCATTACATGATTCTTTGACATGTTTATTGTGCTAGTGTTATCACAATGGATAACTATTGGCTCTTCAAAAATTATTCCAATGTCTTTCAGCATTTGTTTCATCCAAACAACTTGTGTATAGTTTATTGTAGCAACAACATACTCTGACTCAGTAGTAGATTGAGAAATACAGTTCTGCTTCTCGCTCAACCAAGAAACCAATCATTTCCCAAGGAAAAATGCACCACCACTTGTACTCTTTTTTTCATCCACATTACCTGCCCAATCAGCATCAGTATAAGCCTACAAAGTAAAATCTTCTAATTTTTCATACCACAATCCATATTCTATTGTCCCTTTCAAATATCTGAAAATTCTTTTTACAGTAGCAAAATGTGTCTCTTTAAGATCTGCCTGATATCTAGCCACAATTCTAACTGCATTGGTAATATCTAGTATAGTGTGAGTTAGATATTATAGACCTCCAATCATCGATATGTACTTAGTCTGTACAACACTTTGAGTCTCATCACTATTAGTCAGTTTGTGTCCAATCACCATAAGTGTCCCAACAGGTTTACAATCTTCCATTCCAAAAAATTTCAACATTTCCTTAAGATACTTGGTATGAGATATAAAAATGCCATTCTTACTCTGATTAATTTGCAAACCAAGAAAAACTTTCATCTCACCAATCATTAACATCTCAATTTCACTTTCCATTTCTTTAGCAAAATTCTTACTCATCTTATCATTGCTTCCAAAAATGATATCATCAACAAAAACTTCTACAATTAAGATTCCATCTTCATCAGTTCTCAAATATAAATTATTGTTTGCATTACCTTTTATGAAACTAAGACGAAGTAGATATTTGTCCAGTCTTGCATACCATGCTCTTGGTGCTTGCTTCAGTCCATACAGTGCCTTCTCCAGTCTGCAAACCATGTTTTCATCATCTGTCTAAGGAAAACCATTAGGTTTCTCAATGTAAACTTCTTTTTCTAGATCACCATTCAAGAATGATGACTTCACATCCATCTGATATACTTTAAAGTTTTTATGTGCAGCATAAGAAAAAAATAATCTCACAACTTCCAATCTAGCAACTGGAAAAAAATGTTTCTTCATAGTCTATTCCTTCTTGTTGTGAATAGCCTTTACATACCATTCTAGCCTTGTTTCTTACCACTTTTCCTTCCTCATCCATCTTATTTCTAAAAACCCATTTAGTTCCTATCACATTTTTATTCTTAGGTCTTGGAACCAAATCCCAAGTATTGTTTTTCTTTATCTGTTAAAGATCTTCCATATATTAGTCCAAGATTCATCTTGACATGCTTCATCAATAGTATTTGGTTCAACTTGAAAAATCAAATAGATTTCATCTCTATCTCTAGATCTAGTCATCATACCTTTACTTGCATCACCAATAATTTGATTTTCAATATGGTTCTTCTTAACATAGCTTGGTGTCTTCAGTGTCTCAGTAGTTTCAATTTGTTCATCTTCAATCTCATTTTTGATCATCAAAGGTTCTTCAGATTCAGTAGTAACCCCTTTCATTTATGTTATCTGACCACATTCATGTATATCCTTTCCTGAATCTGAAAATTTTTGTCTATCCTCACATTGGCGCTTTCAATCAACTTTCTCAATCTCAGATTGAAATATTTATATGCTTTACTCTTAGTGGAATAACCAATAAAAATTCCTTCATCACTTCTAGCATCAAACTTGCCTATCTCATCATCTCTCTTGATATAAAATTTACTTCCAAATATTCTGAAATATTTTACAGTAGGTGAATGGTCAAACCATAATTCATAAGGAGTCTTACTTGTACTTCTTTTATCTGAATTTTGTTCAAGGTGTATATAGCAATGCCAACTGCTTCTCTCCAGTGAACATGTGACACATTTCCTTCTAGCAACATAGTTTTTGCAACATCTAATATAGTTATGTTTCTTCGCTCTGCTATCCCATTCTGTTATGGAGTTCTATGAGATAATTTCTATCTGTATATTCCATGTTCTTCACGATATCAATTGAATAAGTCTGATGTAAACTCTCCACCTCTGTCTGATCTCAAACATTTTATCTTCAAACCAGATTCATTCTCAACTTTTTCTTTAAATAAC
Organism: Thuja plicata; assembly: GCA_018584345.1. NCBI lineage: Eukaryota > Viridiplantae > Streptophyta > Pinopsida > Cupressales > Cupressaceae > Thuja > Thuja plicata. The sequence continues at coordinate 1,255,333 of MU226071.1, read as the reverse complement.
TTGAATTTGTCAAATGCTTTAGATTTCTCTCTCAAGTATGTAACCCACATCATTCTAGAAAACTCATCAAAAAATAGTATAAAGTACCTTTCACCATAGTATGATCTTGTTCTTGTACAACCACATAGATCTGTATGCACAAGATCCAACTTCCCTTTTGTTGAATAAGCTTTCCTTTTAAAAGTGCTTCTAGTCTGCTTCCTTATAATATACTCTCTACACATAGTGTTAGATGGCTTCACAATTTTAGGTAGATCTCTTACTGCTTTAGTCATACTTTCCTTCACAATGTTGTCAAAGTTAACATGAAAAAATCTTTTGTGCCATAACCAATTGTCATCAACCTTTGCAATAAAACAAGAAGCTTTAGATGTGTTCAATTCAAATACATTACCTCTATATTTAGTACCAGATGCGATCAAGTCTCATTCTTTACTTCTGATAAATAATTTCCCATTAATAAATTTCAATTGATAACCCTTGTCTACTAACTGTCCAACACTCAACAAATTATGCTTAAGTCCTTCAACAAGTAATACATTGTCAGTGTTACTCTTTCCATCCAAAGAAATAGATCCAACCCCAATAATAAGCTTAGGAGTATTGTCACCAAATCTGAAAACACCACCATCATGTCTTTTCAAACTCATAAAGTTATTTTTGTCTCCAGTCATATGATGTGAACAACCACTGTCTATAACCCATTCAGATTTCTTTTCAACACGGGATACTATGGCTTTTTCTTCATGAATAGGTTCATCATCCTTAATATCAATAAATCTGATTTCATCATAGTCACCATCATCATCATCAGATATACCCTCACTAGCATAATAACATTCTTTGTCTTTTGAATATTTGGATTTGAAAAACTTAGGTTTGTGCTTTGGAACTCTTGTAGGATATCTAGATGCAAAATGACCAATCTTGTTACATAAAAAATATTTCAAAGGTAACTTGCCCTCAAATTTACCCTTACCTCTCTTTTGTCTTCTAGCAATCAATGCTACAACTTCATCTTGCTTTCTTTCTTCCTCCTGTATCTATTCCCATTCATCAGCATAGGCTCCAAGTTCTTCCCTTAGGTCACTACGGTTGGTGCTTGCATTTCCAGATAAGGTATTTTTATTCTTATGCACAGTTTCCTTGAATGTTGACTCAACTTTAGGTAAAGTGTCTCCCAATTTTGTGACCTCAGATGTAGTTAGCTTTCCAATTAACATCTCTCTGGTGAAGTTTGGTGTCAAAGGTATAATCTCTTCTATAGCTTGTACTTTGGTTCTATATGTAGGTGTCAAAGATCTGAGTATCTTCACAATCACTTTTTCCTCACTATAAGTGCCTCCAGAGTTTCTAAAACAAGTAACCACTTTAGTAATTCTCTGTCCATATGCCATAATGTTCTCATCTTCAGTGATTCCATAATTTTCTTCTAGTTCTGTAGCTTTGCCTATTTTGTAAATTTGTCTCGAATATATAATGCTTCCAATATTGTCCAGATCTCATGTGAAGAATCCAAGTCTTTTACTTCTGTGAATTCACCTTCAGAAAGTGTGCTGATCAAATATTCCTAGTAACCATATTACATTAAAATAGCTTATTTTCATCTTCAGTAGCCTTCTCCAATTCAACCTCAGTCACTATCTTTTCACTCTTCTTTGTAATCATGAAATAGTCAATTCCCAAACATAGCAAATGTGTTCTCATCTTGTTCTACCAACTGTCAAAGTTTTTATGATCAAATTTTGGACTATCCTTCTTGTAGTAAGTCATATTCAGGATCACCTCAAGCTATTAAGATTTCTCTCTAAGGACCAGTAGCTCTGATGCCAATTTTTAGGAATAACATTCCACAAGAAAAATGAGAGGGGGGTGAATCAATTGTAATCGAGATTATTAAAACTTAAACTTTATAAACCAAAACTACAATGCAAATGATAAAATAATAAATGCCAACACCATAACACAATACTTGTTGTCGAGGAATCCATGTTAAAGGTAAAACCCTGGTGGGAATTAGCACCCACAAATAATGTACTGAGAGTATAGTATCCCTGTTAAAATATTTTATCCCTGTTAGGAGCTTGTTACAACATTACAGGTGATAGTCCATGTTAGGAGTCAAGAGAAATAGTAGGCTCACTGCCCATACACACTTCCCAAAGAAGGTTAAAGCCACCCTCAAGGATTCACAATCTAAACAAGTGTATATAGAAAATATACAATCCAGTGAACTGTCTGATAGCAACTTTCTTTGCTTGGTCAGTTCAAATGAAGTACTCTTCTCATAAACTCTACTCTACATCCAGCAATCAAACAAGCCTCGCATATTTTCCTTCTTTTATTTTTCAATCTCTATCACATCTTTTCAAAAAGAAAAGATCACTCATATATACCCTCTTACAATAATTCATTAGGTCAGCCAATTAAGCTTAGCTAATATACAAATAATTAATCAGGTCGGCCAGTTAAGGCTTTCCAATATACAAATAATTATATAACCCCTTGCTAAGATACACATGGTACCTATAACAAGTAAACATCAAATATAATCCATCACTTATACTTCCAGATCCGCAATCCACGCTCATAATTCATTTTATACACATGTCTGAAGTCACCCACCAAATAGGTCTTCTTCATAATACACGCCACAGCTGATGTCACCAGTCATCAAACAATAATCAAACTCAACCCATTATTCCAACATATGTTTTTTGTCCACCAGTAATCTCGCTTCATTTGAAATATCTTTTCCAGAAAGATATACCCAAAATACAGAGACCTACTCTATCAAACATCATAGTTACAGTCAAGAAATGAACCTTCACCAAATCAACTATAACATCTGCAATATACCACATAAATACAAGCAACCTTAGGAATAAGGTCAACACACATTATTCTTCATATATCCAAATTTAATCATTTTGAATAATTTGTACAGTGTCTGTACACTTCTGCCAGTCAAGCAACTAGTCTGTCCTCTCTACAGAAATATATGTTGACATTAGTGACAAAACATGAATATCAATAGAATAATCAGTACCCAAAACTGATATCATCCAATAGATATAAAGTTTTAGTTGGTTTATTGGATTAGTTTTTTAGGCCACTGATTCACCCACCCGCCCCCACCCCCCGCTTAGTTATTCTGACAATTGGTATTGGAGCTTGTGTGCTTAGAAAGGAAGTTTAAATACTCGAGCAAAAGATCACAAGATGAGCAAATGGGATGTGCCCAAGTTGAACAAAGACAACTTTGCATTATGGAAAAGTAGCATAAGATTCCACCAATCAGGTATTGGAAATGATGTTACTCAATACTTGGATACTAAATATGTGTTTCCTATAGGACCTCACACACTTGATCAATTGAGAGAAAAGCATGAGCACAATTCTATGATGATAGAACTTGCTTCCTCACTCTCCGATGTTGAATTTGAATATGTCAAAAAATGCACCACTGCAAAGAAAATATGGAATAAATTTAAGCTAGTACATGGAGGAGATGCAAATGTACTAAGAGCTAAGGAAAAAATCCTAAGAGGTAGGTTTGATGACCTAAGAATGAAAGAAGGAGAAAATATCACTCAGTATAGTTGCAGAATCAAAGAGGTATTCAATGCTATCTGAGGAGTTGGAGGTGTACTTGAAGAAGAAACAGTGGTAAGTAAAATCCTAAGAACCTTATTGCTTATTTATGCTATTAGAGTATCTTTTATACAAGAAATGAGATCAGTAGAAAATGATAATGTGACTCTAGATAGTCTGATTGGTAGACTGATTTCATTTGAGATGAATAACTTTGACAATAGTGTCTTACTATCTATTGAATATGCATTCAAATCTCCTTTGAAAATAAGTAAATCAAGTCATAAACACACTATGAGAAATGATAGTGAAAGTGATAGTGATGACCAAGATCTTGATGAGATTGAAGCACTAATGGCTAGAAGATTGCAGAGAGGCAAAGGTAGATACAAAGGTAAATTACCACTTGTATGTTTTAATTGTAAAGAGATTGGACACTTTGTTGCTAGATGTCCTAACAAAAGAAAAGAAGACAGAAATAGTGACAAACCCTATGAAAAGAAGTTTGATAGAGGTGATGACAAAGATTACCAAAGCAACCAAAAATCTTACAAAAGAGACAACCAAGACTATAAGAACAAAGGGAAGAAAGCTTGTTACTTGGTTGAGAACAAAACTGACAATACTGACACCGAATCTGATGAAGACATTGAGGTGGTATTTGTTTCTATCAAAGATGATTCAGACGAAGAGGAAAGGTGTGTAGAAACTGCACTCATATCTAAGGTTAGTAAGAATGATGTTTGGATTATTGATAGTGGTTGTACTCACCACATGACTAGAGATAAAGAAAAGTTTGAAACTTATGAGTATTATAATGGTGGATCAGTAAGAATGGGTAATGACTCACCTTGTCCAGTTGAAGGTAAAGGAACTATAATGTTGAATAATCTGATCAGATGTGAAAATGCATACTGGGTAAAAGGACTTAACTATAACCTATTGAGTGTTTCACATTTGAATAACACAGGTCACCGAGTTGCATTTGAGAACAAAAAGGCAAAGATCCTCAATTAATCAGGAAGGTTGATAGGAACTGGTGAACAGACAAAAGGTAACCTATTCTATCTTGATGATATTAACACCACTTTTTTAATGGCTAGAAATGAACACATATGGTTGTGGCATAAAAGGTTATCTCATGTAAATTTTAGAAACATGGTTAGGATAAGCAATAAAAGGAAAGTAAGAGGCTTACCGAGAATGTCAAAGCCCGACCTTGTCATGTGAAAGAACTGTCAAAAAGGTAAAATGACAAAGTCAAGTTTCAAGAGCAAAACCTACACATTTAATGTCATTCTAGAATTAGTCCATACTGATCTATGTGGATCCATGAGAACAAAGAGTTACTATGGAGATAGATATTTCATTCTCTTTGTTGATGATTATTCTAGAATGATGACAGTTATGTTCTTAAAAGAAAAATCAGAGACATTCAAGATGTTTAAATGGTATAAAGCTATTTTAGAAAAATAAAGTGGTAAGGAACTGAAATTCTTAAGATTAGATAGAGAAGGAGAATTTATTTTTGATGAATTCACTAACTTTTCTAATGAGCATGGAATTCAAAGATAGGTTTCTGCACAGAGAACACCATAGCAAAATGGGATTGTTGAGAGAAGGAACAAATCCATTATTGATTGTACTAGAACACTGATGATTGAGAAAGGCATCACTCAAGAATTCTGGAGGGAAGATGTCAGTACTACTGTCTACACATTGAACATAGTACAATTGAAGAAAGACACCAATAAGACACCCTATGAGCTATGGTATGGATACACACACAATGTAAGTTACTTCATAATTTTTGGTAGTCAATGTTATATTTTGAAAGAAGATAGAAATGGAAAGCTTGACTCCAAAGGTGAAGAAGGAATAATTTTAGGGTACTCTACCAAAAGTAAGGCTTATAAATGTCTTAACAAGTCTTCTAACAAGATCAATGAAAGTGTAAATGTTAGAATAGATGAATTTGCAGAGAAAAATGATGAAGAAAGAAAAAAGGAACCAGAAGACTACAATACGTTTGTTTACAGTGAACAACCTGACACTCTTCTTGAGCAATAGTGTATCGCTCCCGAGTGACAGAACAATGCACTAGAGCATCAGACTGCAAACACCGAAAATCAGGAAATTGCTCAAGATGATGTACCAAGCGATGGAGATTAGAATGAAGGTAAAGATGATGATCAGAATGATGAACAAAGAGGTGAACCAATACTTACCAAGTATGTCAGAAGACACCATCCACAAAACCAGATCATAGGAAACAAGAAGGTTGGAATGAGAACAAGAAGTAAGTCATTGAACACTAGATGTTTAATTTGTGATTTTGAGCCCAAATCTGTTAATACTACACTAGAAAATGAAGAATGGGTCAGTGCTATGAATGAAGAGGTAGAGAAGATTGAGAAGAATAGAACATGGACACTAGTATTGAGACCAGATGACAAAAATGTCGTTGGTACCAAATGGATATTTAGAAACAAGCTGAATGAGAATGGAGAAGTCGCAAGGAACAAAGCAAGATTAGTATGCAAGGGATATGCACAAGAAGAAGGTATTGACTATGGAGAAACCTTTGCACTCGTTGCAAGACTAGAAGGAGTCTAACTTCTACTTTCTTACATTGCATTCAAAGGATTCAAGGTATACCAAATGGATGTCAAATCTACATTCCTAAATAGAATATTAGAAGAAGAGGTATACATTGAACAACCAAAAGGGTTTTTTGATCCTGAAAGAGAAAAATGGTTTGTAGACTACCTAAAGCCTTGCATGGATTGAAACAAGAACCTAGAGCATGGTATGAAAGACTTCACTCCTATCTCATAAGTATTGGATTTGTAAGAACTAGTGAAAACAAAAATATGTATTTAAAAGAAGATACTGATGATAAAATTTTGATTGCTGAAATATTTTTTGAAGATATCATGTTTGGAGGTAATGATATGTTATGCAAATCATTTTCTAATGAAATGAGAAAATATTTTTAGATTTCAATGTTTGGAGAGATCAAATTCTTTCTTGGTCTACAGATTGTTCAACAGGATGCAGGCATATACATCACTCAATCCAAATACATCAAGGAAGTTCTCAAAATATTTAAGATGGATGACTCCAAGCCAGTTAGAACACCTATGGAAACTAGATGCAAGCTAACAAAGGAAGACAAGTCACCCGAGGTAAATCAAACCCTATATAGATCCATGATTGGAAAGCTAATGTGTGTTGTTCATACTAGACCAGATATAGCACATGCAGTTGGAATAGTTGCAAAATTCTCTGCTAATCTTAACGAATTACACATGACTACTATCAAGAGAGTTCTGAGATATCTAAATAATACTGAGGACTATGATCTCTAGTATAACAAAGAAGGAAAATTTGAGCTTCAAGTCTATACAGATGTTGATTGGGCTGGAAACATAGATGACAGGAAGAGAACAACTGGAGGAGCATTCTTTATGGGTGACAAACTTGTCACATGGATCAGTAAGAAGCAAGGATGCATCTCAAAATCTACTGCAAAATAAGAATATGTGATTGTTGTTGTAAATCGATCAAACATTGCATGTATCAAACAATTACTGGAATGTATGAATATGAAAATTCTTGAACCAGTGATTATCTATTGTGATAATACAAGTGCAATTAACATTTCAAAGAATCCAGTCATGCATGCTAAGACAAAGCATATTGCTATCAAGTATCATTACTTAAGATAACAAGTGCAAGAGAAAGAAGTGATACTGGAATATGTTCAATCCAAAGAACAATTAGTAGACATATTCACTAAGCCATTGCCTAAAGATATATTTGAGTACTTGAGAAAGAGACTAGGTGTCTGACCCTTGTCTATTGGTCACTAAGCTTACTAGGAGGTTGCATTAGCCTATACACAATCAGAAGATCATTCATATTGATGCAAACTAAGATATGGACTACAAAGATACATCTGTACACAACAAGGTACTTATCTGCGCTGAACACTAGAGATAATTGACTAATACAGAGCTATGTTGCTGATGGAAAGGAAATTCAAGGAATATATTAAATAAAGAGAAATGAATTTGGTGTTGCTGTCAAAGGGAGAGATTACATATGAAATATCTAGCATGATTATCCTAAAGGAGAGATGAATCAAAGGGAGAGAGTATAACCTATTTTTGTCAAAGGAAAAAGAGATATCCATCAAAGGGAGAGGAACAGTCAAAGGGAGAGAAAACATCAGATAAATATTCAAAGAAACATCCATCTAAGGGAGAGAAGATTCTACATCAAAGGGAGAGAAAATATCAAAATTAGAAGCTGCTACATCTATCTAGTGAAGGGAATGAAGAATGAAGAAAGTACTCTGCAAGAATCAAATCTAAGCTAGAAGAGCTTACCGAGAGTCAAACATTTGTATTGGTTATAGAACAATAAGTTTGGTAAAGTTTGATGAACTACAACTAATATATTTCATAATATATTAGTAATATGTAGTGTTTTGCATTCAATGCCAAAGGGAGAGATTGATGAAATATAATTGATTGAATGCTTGAAGTTGTTAAGTTGATGATCATCTAGATGTGGAAAGTTAATGCAAGACATTAAATTAGTTAATGTATTATATTGTCATTGATATCAACTTGATATAATGTGATTGGTCATATTCATATTGTCAAAGACTTCAAAGAACCAAAGGAATAATGGTTATGTTATCAGTAATGCATTAAATTTTAGTATACACCAAGTGATAACAGACACCAACGAACAATGCACACCGACAGATAGAGAACCTTGAGAGAATAGTCACAGTGTAGACCGAGCAAGATACCTGAGCAAGATTTACCAATGAGTAGAACCAAAGAGATACCTGACGGAAAGACAACCCCGACAGATAGACAAAGATGCCTGAGGACAACTGAAGTTGAGACCAAGCAAACAAGGAGTTAAAACACTGATCAGAACTGAAGTTCAAAAATGACAAAAGACTTAACTGGCAAGAGCTAAACATGGAGCTAACTGGTTGATTACATTTTTTTCATCGAAAAGTTAAAAGCTACAGATAAGCTAGAATTTTAAAGCTAGTTTTATTCCAGTTGTTAAGAAGATATCTACAAGATAAAACTAAAGCAAGCTTTAAAGCAAGAATGGTGAGATTTCTAGATCACGTCAAGAAAAAGAAAGACAAAGACTTAGAAATGGTCAAAATCATGTCTATAAAAGAGAAAATCTAATTCATTATGAATTGGTGGGTGAATAGCGAAGAAGATGCTGAAGAGAATACTAGTGAAGGAAAAGACTTCATACAGTCTTGATCAATCAAGCTAAAGAATAGAGCTAATATTTCTACGGACACCAAGCAATAGAGAAACAACATCACTGAGAAGAAAGAAGTGGAGCAAAGGTATTGAAGGGAAACATTGATCAAAAAGTTATTATGAGCTTACAATAGATCTGAAAATCTACAAATTTTTAGTTGTATTCATGAATAGATCATTTATTGTTTCAGTTTAACCATTGGATCATAAATTCTCTTAACCGAGTGGGATTTAACTATCCTTTCTATATTGAGATACATCCCAATGAGTATCAAAAAGTTGGTCATGAAGATAGCATAAAGAGATGCCAAATATCAAGTGACAAACTATTCTATTTAAATCCTTTAACAAGGTCGCACTTAACAGTGTGTTTGTAACCTTTAACAGGGTTGGCTCTTCACCAAGATCACTTCAGAAGAGTGAGAATTTTGGGTTACCGATCACATGTGTTTTTTCCCTTAACAGGCTTTCCATGTTAAAAATTCATGTGTCAAATGTGTATATGGTTCATTGCTTTGATATTTTCCTTTACACATTACTAAAATAGGATGATCGTTAAACACTAAGTTATTTACTGTATTTCGGTAAATACTAGGCTGCTATTCGGTAAAGCTTAAGTAAAAGGATTAACAGTGAACTCTGAACAATAGTTATTTGATAAGATTGTTTAAAGGCATACATCTTGTAGGACTGAAGATAGCTAGAGGTTTATATTTGAGAAATAAAATTTTGGCTGGTTTATTGGATTAATTTTTGAGGCCACTGATTCACCCCCCCCCCTCCTTAGTTATTCTAACATGTTCTACATGTTCCTTCTTTGTTCCTATTTTCTAGGACATTCTCTAGTTTGGAGGCTTCTTCAGTCCTTCACTAGGCTTCATCTCTTTTTGGAGAGGGGTTTTTCCCACTGGGTTTTCTTCTTTTCTCCTCTTTATAGAGATTTTTGTACTTGGGTACCTTATCAGGCCTTATTGATGGGACCCACTTTTTCTTGCTTTCAGTAGTTGTTTCTATGTTTTTAGCTTCTCCCTAAGTTTATCTTAAGGGGGGTGTTAGAGTAATAAAGTGATTCCACTTATTAATTAAATTATATTGATTTTATTAAGTCACTTATTATCTCTATTTCACTTAAGCTAAACTTTAGGCATATAATAATTAATTATTATTATGCAACCTAGATTTCCCGTTTAGGGTTTTCTTTTTAGGGTTTTTATCACCTTCATAAGGTTTGATCTCATTGTATTTTTCATTCCCTCTTTGAATGAATATTTTGTCTTTCAGAACTTTTTTGTCTCTAAGCTTTGCTTTTGTAACAGGTTATTTTGGATGCATATGATCTTGGCTTATGAATTTTTTGAATTCTAACAAAGATAATAAGGTAAATAAGGAAAGAATTCAAAGTAAATATGATAAAGTTGGGAAGAATGCAAAAGTATTATATGATCATAGATCAAGCTTCTATAGGCCATTGTCTTTGTTAATATATATTTGATGATTATGACTGATCAATTCTTGAGACAATAAGATAGCAGGGGTGATTGTCTCCAAACATAGTGCTTAAAATAATAATAATGCATCAAGAGACAACGGTCATATAGGAAATGGTAAAGGAATTAATCTTTAAAGTTTTGATTCCATATACAATCCAAAATTGGTTGAAGGATGAGTGGAGTATTATAAGGGGGGAACTTTTCCTTTGGAATGTTAATGGATTTGGCGAGATAGCTTATCGGTTTTTCAATAATCCAAGAATCAGTTATCAAAACTGAAAAACAACGGAGAGATTATTTATTTAAAATATTTTCAAATTAGAGGGGTTCTTCTTCTTCTTGTAACCTTTGTGCTACAGGGGGAGATAGAATATCTTTTTATATTCTGATTGTAACAAGGAAGGGGGGAGGAGATAAATATAATGCTTCCAGTGATTTTTATTTTGGGGGGGTGCAGGAATAAAGGGATCTTTGACTCATTTGTTGTGTGTTTATGAATAAAGGGAAATATATTTATATCGTATCTTTGAGCCTAAATATATTTTTGAAACTAATCTTTGAGATACTTTAGTCTTTTCCTTAAACACTCTCCTATGACATTTATTGTGCATATGTTTGCTATAAAATTTGGGAGTTTTATGCATTCATATGTTTAAGAAAATAATAAATTCTCCTTCTTATCCCCTTGCTGTTGGAAGATTAGGAAAATGGTATGTGGTTTATTTATTTATTTCTTTCTTTAAATTACTTAATTGGAAATCGCATTCATGCCATGTTGATGGGTGGGTGTTTGTATGCCTTTATGTCTTATGGTCAAAAACATAACCAGTATTTTATTCATTACAAATTAGATGAAGCGAGTTGTACCTTCACATTAAAATTCAAAGAGCACTTGACATAATAATTGCAAGTGACTCAACTGTTAGTTGCAGATTGTGTCTTCTAGTCTGGGCATTTATGAGTCATTTTGAAAATATTTTGTGAAAAGACAAATCTATTAACCAACAAATTTTTGGCGACTCTATGGGGGATTTCAGAAACAAAGACCAGTGTCTCATTTATTTCCTCAGTCCTTGGAATATCTCTATGCATAAATAAATTGGTGACTCTATGTTTAATTTAGAAATATTTTGGTGAAAGAATTCCAGTGTGTTATGGATTTGGTTGCAGCTCATCCATGGGGGGCACAAATTGGCCCTTTGATTTGCCCCAATATTCAGGCCTGCATAAAAGATCAAGAGAATATCTTCTAAAGTTTGTTGGAGATAAAACTCAAGACCTGAATGATCATATTAAAGCAGTTACTGTTGCATGTGGGATTTTCGGAGTGCAAGAAGAGGACATTTTTGTTAAAATGTTTGTTGAAATCCTCATCGGAAATGTTGTTGAGTGGCTTCAGAATTTGCAAGAGGCATGCATTACTAGTTGGGATGATTTAAAGGTAAAATTTATTGGAATATTTCAGCCTATAATTTATACTTATAAGTTTTTTTTGTATTTATTTCAAATCCATATGAAAGGGATGAATCTATGAGAGATTTTGTGGATAGGTTTAATAGGTGTGTTGGTAAAATTTCTCAATCTTGCCAACGGAATGAAAATAATCAACTATGTGTTTTAATTGCTGCATTACAAGCTGAAATTAATTTTCTTTTAAAACAGAAGAAAATACAAAATTTGATAGACGCACAAAAGTAGGTTGTTAAAATAGATGATGATATGTCTTTAAGCAGAATGAAGTGCATGAATGAATGTGTTGTGAAAGTGCCACAATCTGAAATTTTTCTTTATGAGAAGAATTTTTATCTAAAGAAAATGCCACAACAAAATAAACTTGTTATGAAGGCAGAAAAACCAACACTACCTATCTCTTACCATTAAAATCTAATAGTCTTTTTTTTATCGGTAATAATTTTTTCATTAATATGTAAGAAAGATTACATAAAATCTAATAGTCTTACATGATAAGGATTTCCATACATGTCCTGTGACTTAAGATAGCTCTCCTAGTATTGCAGGGATTTTTCATTTGCATGTTGAGAATGATGATTTTTCTAATGACTGTGACAATCACACCAAGCAATCAAGAAATTTATTGACAAGCCCAGATGAACCTTCTATTGAGCATGGATTTGATGGTGGAAAATAAAATGAAAGCTTGTTGTCAAATGTTTCTTTTACAGAATTGGAATCTTGTATATTTGATACCTCTAATACAATTTTAGCTAATGATTTTGATTAGGGAAGCATAACATATCAACATAAATAAGAGGTGTCTTATGGTGAGGAAGTAAAGGATATTTCCCATATTGATGTGCAGAGAGGATATGAATATTTTCAATTCGAGTACATACAAGATAATGAAGGATGGTTACAGCCCAAACCATTGAAGAATCACAAAAATATTGAAGGTGACACATTTTCCTCTATTGCAATATCACACACACATTTTGAATTAGAGGTATTCAAGTTTGATTATGAAGATGATTTTTTTAGTGGTCACCCAATGCTAGAGTCATTTTGTTCTGAAGATGATCTTGATAATGCATCCTTGGAGAAAAAGTTTCTAATAAGTTCAAATTTATATTTTAATGATACTCTTGCAGATCATCCTTACACTCGTGAAGAAGTTTGTCTCATTGGAAGCCTAGCTTATCTTACAAACATTAGTATTTTCTATTATGAATCATCTCACTCAAGATGGTGTTGACATGTTGCAGACATAATTCTATGATGTAAAGTGGCTCTTTGGACCTGATATGTTTTTGAGGAAGCTTTTACGATGTATTTTTATTGGTTCTTTTCTCACGTGTCTATTGGGAATGATTCTACTTACATATCAGCCACTTTTTCACACTAGGAGGTACTTCTCACAACCGGTTGATGGATTCACATGAGCAACCAAGTGCACTCTTGGAGGTGTGGGTTATTTTCCCTATCACTTGTAAATAATTTTTGGTGTGTTTTAGGTGTAGTTTACTTTATCTTTCGATTTTGGCTTGTTGTTTTTCCTTGTTCCCCTCCACCCATGTGCAAGTATCTCCATGTGCTCGATTTTCCTTTGACTTTATTTCCCAATGGTGCTAGGCACTATTCCCCTTAACCAGAGACTCTGGAATTTCTCCTCTTTTTGCATGAAAAAGTCATCCCCAATCAAAGCCAGTGTTAGCCCACTCATTAGTCCCAAATTTTAAAAAAAATTCAAATCAAAACCATGTCTCATTAATGGTGGTCAAAAGTCAAATATGCACTTTCCCTTAATAATCTCTTGCATATGTTTTTATAAAATATATCCTTTCAAGAATTGTAGACTTGAGTTCACGCAATTTCAACCAGGTTCAACAAGGTTCAAAGGTTTAGAGGTTTAGTGAAAGAAGATCAAATCACAGATTCAATGGTTTATACAATTGTCAAATCCTGCCATGGTTCTAAGAAAATATCTGAACCTATGATGCCTTCAAGAAAAATCACAAGCCAACCATGAGCTCATCATCATATAGTTGTATCTACATAACCTATGTTGTGCACTTTCTTATAATTCTAACAGGCAAAGTGGATCAATATCAAATTTAGTTAAAATGACAGAAACCATGGGGTTTTAAGAAATGAATGCGAGACAAAAACATATTATGAATATAATTCTTGATCTGATGCGGCATTTGTATATGAAGGGCAGATCAATTGTGAATACATTCAAGCTCCAAACTAGAACCGAACAACATTTTCAAATATTTGGCACTATTTGGAACCTGGTATGCAAAAAACATGTTGTCGGCCCTTTACAAAGCATTCAAATCAAATTATAAGTACCAAAGTTTGCAAAAACACCGATAGCCCAACTTAGCTCATCATGTCATGTGGACCCGACAACAGGTATTAAGGAGCATTCAACAATTCTTTGAAATCCAATATGTAATCAACTGGTCACTTATTTTTCATCTCGCAAATTGATATGGCATTGAATGAGAGTTCATCATTTCTCCAACTTTCCAATGATACATGTTATCAGGCTTAAAAGTGGCAGTCGCAAACCATAAGATTGTGTAAATGGTGATGGCGAGAATAAACAATTGGATGTAGTGTTGACAAACTTGAAGCTTACCATCAAGCTAATAAGTAGTTTGGAAGCAAGGTGATATGACATTGAAGATTTCTTGAGCCAATGAGCATACGGCTTGAGCCAATGAGCATACAGCGGCTTCAAATGGAATAGAAAACAAAATACTTATTTGCTCCAGGAGATTTCATATTTCTGTTAACTATAGGGAAAAATGCATCATAGGATGAACTTATATGGTATATTTTTGATATGATAACCTCTTATGAAAGAGCTCATAAAATATGTGATGGTTTTGCACTGTCAAAGATTAAAGATCGGGCTGAATTCTTCCCGATAAAATGAGTACAATGGAATCTAATAACTCATTGACACATTTTTCTTTGCTTGAGGCCAGTGAGTATCTTATAAGAAAATTTGCAAATAAGATTGTGCAGATTTAGGATGGACCATAGAGGATATTGGAGTGTATAATAGTTATATAGACATAATGGATTCAATTCATGAGGTGCGAAGGGGCCAATGATATTTTAAATAAACAAGAGTTCATTTCAACGTGCGAAGCTAATAAGGTAAAGAAGGCAAGCATTCAAAGTAAATGTGATAAAGTTGAGAAGAATGAAAAGGATTATATGATCATAGATCGAGCTTATATAGGCCTTTTAACCAACTGATGAAGATCTGATGGAGATGATGAAGACCGAGTGATACCGAGTATCATGATTGTAGAAATGGTTAGATTAGTTGTTGTTTTATCATTTATGTCAAGAAATTGATTAATTGATTTCTATTATGTTACCATATCTTAAGAGGAGAATTTAAATGGGTAAAAAATACATATCAGACAATGATGAAGAAATGATGATATAGTTGTTTTCTACTATATATCTGATGTTATCAAATTGGTACAATTGATTGATCAAGTCGTAAATTACAAAGAGTTAAGTTATGACTGAAAGAGTTACTTTACTGAGCTAGACAGGGTCAGTCGGTAGAATGATATATGAGTCAGTCATAGTTACCGAACACCAAGTGAAATTCAAGCACTGAGAACCAAAGATGAGTTAGAGACTGAGTAGTGAATGAAGACAATTATCGAGTTGCAAAGCAAGTTTTACGGAGTATGGGATATTGATAATAAATGATGATAAGATCAAATTTTATCTGAAGCGATGATGAGATGGATGAGGATATGAATTAAATGAAGATTTTTAGAAGATCTACGAACGTGAAAATTCAATGATAAGATCTAAGGCAAAGATCAAGTGGTGAAACCGAATTATGAAAGTTCCAAGAAAAGTTCAAGTTTCAAGGTAAAAGTGAAATGGTTTACCGAGTTGTGAATTATGAAGAAGATGATCTTACGACTGAGAGAAAATGATGGAAAATATAATTAAGGAGATTAAGAGAAAAAAATATGTCTATATAAATAATGAGAACAGAGAAAGAGTAATGTTTCTGGCAGGTTGAACGAGAGAAGAAGCAGAAGCTGAAGAACAACATTTACCAAGCAAAACATAGAAACAAATATTGAAGAATCTACAGTCTGAGAAAGAGATCAATGGAGTATGTGATGTTAGAATTCAATTGAGCATAAAGGATCTGACACAAGCAAAGGTATTTTCTATATTTACAGATCAAAGTTTACCGTTGCTTATTAGTATTTGTAACAGATAAATATCTTAACCGAGTGGATTTAACCATCCTATTTGTAATACCTAGACTTAGGTGACATTCCAAAAGAGTTTTTAAAGACCTCTAACAAGGCCACTCCTAACAAGGTGAAGATATTAATAGATATGAGGTGAATCCCCTAATAGGGTCACATTTAGCAAATGTGTTTTGTAATCTTTAATAGGATAAGCTCTTAACCGAGCATACTTCAAAAGGGTACATTTTTATTGTGGGTCACAATTCCCATAGAGGTTTTTCCCAAATTAGGTTTCCTCGTTAAATATGGTGTTATCTGAGTTTAATCTGATGTTACTAAGTTTGAATGATTGATTTACATATATGAGATGCATTTTTGTTTAAGTTATTAAGTTATTTGGTGAATTGGTTACTATTGTATTCAGTATTATCGAGTGATTTAGAGAGTTTAGTTTTAAGTTTTTAAGTTTGCATTGTCTGATTCACCCCCCCCCCTCTCAGTAGACTAACAATTGGTAACAGAGCTAGTTACTCTAAGGAGATAATTTTAAAAGGACTTGAGTTAAGATCTAAAGATATATAAGAGGGAAGCACCAAAGCTGTATATGGATCATTTATCTACATGGAAAAGTAGAATGAGGTTTCATGTATCTGGAGTAGGAGAATATGGACTTCACTTTCTTGATAATGAATATGTTGCACCGACTATTGCACCTTTGACAATCAATGAGAAAATGAAGAAACAAGAACACACACAAGTTATGATTGAGATTGCTTCTACACTTACCAACCAGGAATATGATGAACTTAATGGATGCACTACTTCAAAAAAAATGTGGGATAAGATTATTTTTACCTATGGTGGAGATCAGCATGTTCAGAAGGCTAAAGCAGAAATTTTGAGAGGTAAATTTGACTCTATGAGAATGAAAGAAGGAGAGAACATAATACAGTACAGTACAAGACTTAAGGAGATTGTTAATTCTATCAGAGGAGCTGGTGGGATCATAATAGATGATGATGTTATAAGAAAGATGTTGAGAACCCTGCTACTGAGTTATGCTATTCATACTATACAAGAGCTAAGATCCATTCCCAAGATGAATGTTTCACTGGATGCTACTATTGGTAAGTTAACTGCATTTGAGTTAAATGATTTTGACAATAGCTTTCCTGCTACATGTCTAACGTTGAATCTGCATTTAAGCCTACTTTAAAGATTGGAAAATCTAGGGGAGTTGTAGTCAAAGATGGACATTTGAGCAGTGCTAGTGAGAAATTTTATAGTTGTATTGAAGGTCTTAAAGATTTATTTACTAAATGTGATAAGAATGAAAGAGAATTTGAAGCTTTGTTGGATAGAAGGCTACAAAGAGGCAAAGGAAAATACCGATTGAAATGTTTTAATTGTGATAAAATTGGTCACTTTGCATCTAACTATCCTGAGAAAGATAAGGAGGAAAAGAAAGATAACAGAGATAAGGACAAAAGAGAAAATAGATTCATAAGATTCAGAGACTACAAAAATAAAGATGATTCTGATAAAGAAGAACCAAGAGCCCTAATATCATAAGTAAGAATGAAAAATGGATTATAGATAGTGGTTGTTCACATCACATGACTAGTGACACACTTAAGTTTATTTTCAAAGGAAATAAACTTAAGTGTGTCACCAGTCATGAAACATGGATTATAGATAGTGGTTGTTCACATCACATGACTAGTGACACACTTAGATTTGGTAATGATGCTCCATATCTATGAAAGTAAAATGTTCTATAATTCTACTGAATAACACAAGATGTGATGATGTTTATTGGGTTGAAGGATTAAAGTATAATATGTTGAGTGTTGCACAACTAAACAATACAGGTCACCGATTAGAATTTCAATATGGAAAGGTGAAATTATTTGATGAGAAGGATAGTCTGATTGCTACTGGAGAACAATCTAAAGGTAATTTATTTTATCAATACTTCTATGAAGAGTTGCCTATTTGCTAAAGTTGACGATGTTTGGTAATGGCACAAAAGGCTTTGTCATGTTAATTTTGACAACTTAATCAAAGTGAGTAAGAAAAATATAGGGAGGGGACTACTAAGATTAGAGAAACCTGAGAATGCTATGTGTAGAGAATGCCAGATGGGAAAGATGACTAAATCTAGTTTTTCAAGCAGGACTTATGTTACACAAGGAATTTTGGATTTAGTGCATACTGATTTATGTGGACCCATGAGGACTCAAAGCTAATATGGAGACAGATATTTAATTTTATTTGTGGATGATTATTCTAGAATGATGTTTATAATATTTTTAAAAGAAAAATCTAATGCATTTCAAATTTTCAAATGGTATAAGGCCCAAGATGAAAAAGAAACTGGAAGACAATTGAAATGTCTGAGATCTGGCAGAAGAGGTGAGTTTACTTCTGATGAATTTACATTGTTTTGTAATGAGAATGGAATTAAGAGACAGTTCTCAGCACTGAGGACACCACAACATAATGGGATTACTGAGAGAAAAAACAAATATATTTTTGATTGCGCTAGGAAACTAATGATTGAAAAGGGAATTTCACATAACTTTTGGAGAGAAGATGTGAGTATTGTTGTTTATACATTGAACCAAGTACAAATGAAGAAATGTACCAACAAGACACCTTATGAAATCTGGTATGAACACAAACCTAATGTAAGTTACTTTAAAATTTTGGGGATCAAATGTTATATTCTAAAATATTCTAGAGAAGTAAATTTTGATTCAAAAGGAGAAGAGGAAATATTCTTAGGATATTCTACAAGGAGTAAAGCTTACAAATGTTTGAAGAAAGTTACTAACAATATGGTGGAAAGTACAAATGTAAGAATTGATGAATTTGCAAAAAGGAATGATGAAGATAGCAAGAAGGAACTTAAGGATTATGAGAAGTTTTTATATGTTCAACCTGATGTTCCTGATACCTTACCAAGAGCACCTACCGAGGAGGAAGATGAACAAGGAGTTCCACAACCGAATGTTGATATTGAAGATCAAGAGCTACCGAGCCTATTTTGGCAAAATATATGAGGAGGCGTCATTCCCTGAGAAAGATTATTGGAAATAAGGATGCTTGAGTGATGACCATAAGCAAGGTAAGAGATAATACATGTTTGATATCTACATTTGAGCCAAAGGAAGTTAAGGAAGCACTAGATAATGAAGATTGGATGAAAGCAATGAAAGAAGAGTATCATCAAATTGAGAAGAACAAGACATGGACATTAGTACCCAGGCCCAAAGAAAAAAATGTTATTGGTAGTAAATGGATTTTCATAAACAAATTGAATGAGCATGGAGAAGTTATCAAAAATAAAGCTAGATTGGTTTGCAAAGGTTATGCACAAGAAGAAGGTATTGACTATGGAGAGACTTTTTCACCTGTTGCTAGATTGGAAGGACTTAGAATACTTCTAGCTTATGATACTTACAAAGGATTAAAGGTATATCAGATGGATGTTAAGTCTATATTTCTTAATGGGATACTTGAAGAAGAAGTATAGATTGAGCAACCTAAAGGATTCATTGAGAACACTAACAAGAACAAGGTATGTAAGTTACATAAAGCTTTATATGGTTTGAAACAAGCACCCCAAGCGTGGTATGAGAGATTGCACTCTTATCTAATCAAAATAGGATTTCAGAGAATAAGTGATAACAGTAATGTTTACTTGAAATGTGACAGTGATAACAAAGTTTTGATTTCTGAAATTTTTGTTGATGATATTATTTTTGGAGGCAATGACACTTTATGTAAAGGATTTGCTGATGAAATGAGAAAAGAGTTTGAAATGTCAATGATTGGAGAGATTAAGTTCTTTATAGGTCTACAGATACATCAATTTATTGGATGGATCTATATCACACAAAATTTTTGGACAGATTAAGTTCTTTATAGGTCTACAGATACAGCAATTTACTGGATGGATCCTCAAAAATTTTGGTATGGAAGATTCCAAACCTGTTGGAACACCTATGGTTACTAGATGTAAATTATCTAAAGAGGATGAAACACAAGAAGTGGATAATGCTCTTTACAAATCCATGATTGGTAAATTGTAGTATGTTGTTCACAAAAGACCTGATATAGCACACTTTGTTGGGATTGTTGCAATATTTTCTTCTAATCTGAAGGAAACACATATGTCTGGAGTAAAAAGAATTTTGAGATATCTGAAAGGCACAGAATAATTTGATTTATTGTACAATAAAGGAGGTACTTTTGATCTAAAAGTCTACATTGATGCAGATTGGGCTAGAAACATTGATGACAAGAAAAGTACTAGTGGAGGCGCATTCTTTCTAGGTGAAAGATTGGTTACATTGTTGAGAAAGAAGAAAAGTTGCATTTCACAGTCTATTGTCGAGGCTGAGTATGTTAATGCTACTATGAATTGTGCAAACATAGTATGAATTATAAAATTACTTGAAGGTATGCAAGAAGAGATCACATATCCAGTTACTAACTTTTGTGATAATACAAGTGCTATTAATATATCAAAAAGTCCAGTTATGCATTCAAAGACCAAGCACATTTCTATCAAGTATCACTACTTGAGAGAACAAGTTCAAGAGAAGAATGTGAGATTGGAATATGTGAATTCAAAGGAACAATTAGCTGGTATCTTTAAAAAGCCACTACCTAAAGATGTTTTTGAGTATCTCAGAGGTATAATTAGCGGTTCTTCCCCTATCCAATGTTCACTAAAGAGCATGAGGCATGCTGCATAAATTATATCTTTTATTAGAATATCTATTTTCGAATTGATCTTAGTACGACACTCTTTAGGTGATTCATGAAGTTGTGAAAAGATTTTTGTATGAAATATTTTATGAGTACATGTTAGGTATAATCTGATGACATGTAACTGAGTAAATGATTGATAATGTTAAGTTGAAGATAATGCAAGGTATTAAATTAGTTAATGGTTTGTATTGTCATTGACGTCAACTTGATATCATCTGTTCGGTCATGTATATAATGCCAAAGACTTCACAGAATCAATGGAACAAAGATTATGCTTTTAGCAATGCATAAAATTCAAGTATTCACTAAAGTGACAGATAACACCGATGGAGTGCACACCATCAGTAAAGGCAAAGAACCAAATTCACAGTAATACCTGACAAGCAGAAGACAGTGTTGTCCGATGAAGAAAAATCATAGGATGCCTGACGAGCTGAAAATAGAATTGCCCGACGAGTAAAATCCAATGATGCCCAATAGACGGAGATCCTGAAGCTGACTAGAGTCACACCGACGGAACTGGCAGTTGTCACCGACGACTAACTGTAGAGTTGACTGACAGAACAGAGAGTTTAGAAAATGAAAAAATATCTAGCTGGCAAGAGCTAAAGATAGACTTAACTGGTTGTTTTCATTGTTTTATTCGACCAGAGTTAAGTGATTGATTTAAAGAAGATTTGTACAGTTGGCAAGAAGATAACTATGAGATAAATCAAGAGTTAAGCTTTAAATCAGATTGGCTGGAATGTTTTTCACACCAAGAATCAAGAAACGGTGAATATCATCTCTATATAAGAGACAAGCTTAATTCATTTCTGAATAATCATAGAAAGGGGGGGTGAATAGAAAGAGGATGCTGAAGAGAAACTAATGAAGGATAATTTCATACAGTCCTGATCAATCAAACTAAAGGAGAGCTAAAGAATTTTGCAGACACTGATGAACAGTGAAGCACAGCATCATAGAGCAGAAAGTGTGGAGCACAAAGAATTGAACTGATACATTGATCAGAGAGGTAATGTACTTAAATAGATCTGAAAATCTGCAATTCAAGTTGCATTAGAAATAGGTCATTGTGTTTCAATTTAACCATTGAAGCATCAAGTCTCTTAATAGAGCAGGACTTAACAGTCTTCTATATATTGAGTTACATCCCAAGGAGTGCCAAAAAGGTTGATTCATGAAAGTAGCACTAGATTTTCCTAAAGCCTATTGATAGTCTAAGAAGGAGGTTGATTCAAGGATGGTAGCAAACTGAGTTGCCCAATGCTAAGTGACAACCTCTATGTATAAAATCCTCTAACAAGGTCACACCTAATAGTGTGTTTGTAACCTTTAACAAGGTTGGCTCCTAACAGGGCTCACTTCAGAAGAGTGAAAATTTGGGGTACCGGTC
>MU226071.1:1217297-1229209 GCA_018584345.1 Thuja plicata | reverse complement strand
ATGTTTGGAGAGATCAAGTTCTTTCTTGGTCTACAGATCATTCAACAAAGTGAAGGTATTTTCATTACACAATCCAAATACATCAAAGAGGTCCTGAAAATATTCAAGATGGAAGATTCCAAACTTGATGGAACACCGATGGCTACTAGATGTAAGTTAACAAAGGAAGACAAGACAAGAGAGGTAAATCAAACTTTGTACAGATCAATGATTGGAAAACTCATGTATGTTGTACACACTAGACCAGATATTGCACATGCAGTAGGAATTGTTGCTACATTTTTCGCTAACCCAAGGGAATCACATATGACTGTTGTGAAAAGAATCCTAAGATATCTGAAGAATACTAAGGAATTTGTCTTATGTTATAAAAGAGAAGGTAAATTTGAACTTAATGTGTTTACTGACGATGATTGGGCTAGAAATCTTGATGACCGGAAGAGCACAATTGGAGGAGCATTCTTTATGGGTGACAGACTTATCACATGGATTAGAAAAAAGAAAGGATGCATCTCTCAGTCTACTGTAGAAGCAGAATATGTTGTTGCTACTGCAAACTGCTCAAATATTGCATGGATCAAACAGTTTTTGGAAGGTATGCATATGAAGATCTTAGAACCAGTGATTATCTATTGGGATAACACCAGTGCAATAAACATTTCCAAGAATCCAGTCATGCATTCCAAGACTAAACACATTGCAATCAAGTATCATTATTTAAGAGAACAAGTTAAAGAAAAAGAGGTGATACTTGAGTATGTGCAATCAAAAGAATAATTAGTTGATATCTTCACCAAGCCACTGCCCAAGGTTACATTTGAGTACCTGAGAAAGAGACTAGGGTTCAAACCCTTGTCTACCAGTTAGTAAAAGACTGAAGGTTGCATCATCCTATATATTATCAGAATATCATTCATGTTGATGAAAGTAAGAAGATGAACTTCAAAGCTACACCTATATATAGAAAGGTATATATTAGAACCAAGCACTAAAGCATATTGTTGTATTGCTGATGGATAAGGGAAATTCAAGGAATATATTATGGATGGAGAGAAAAAGATCACTTGAAATTAATGTCTAATATCTGTAAGATATTGTTTTGGCATTGTTGTCAAAGGGAGAGAAAGTATCCATATTATCACAGTCTTCAGAAAAAGAAGAAAGATTATCCATTATTAGATTACTCCAACAGGGAGAGATCATATCCATAGGGAGAGTTGCTGACAAAAGATAGAGTCATCAAAGAAGAAGAATAGTCAAAAGAGAGATATTGACACAAGGGAAGGGCGCAACACATCATAACAAGAAACAAAGAGAACTGGAAGAATCAAATCTAAGCTAACACAGAGCTTACCGGCAGTCAGACATTTTTAACGGTTATCAAAACAAATTGTTTGGTAGTTTGATAAATCTCAACAATTGTATTTCATATTGTATTAGAAATAGTATAGTGTGATAATATAGTATGTTGCCATCAATGCCAAAGGGAGAGATTGATGACATCTAACTAATTAAATGATTGATAATATTAAGTTGAAGATAATGCAAGGCATTAAATCAGTTAATGGTTTGTATTGTCATTGATGTCAACTTGATATCATCTATTCGTTCATGTATATAATGCCAAAGACTTTAGAGAATCAATGGAACAAAGATTATGCTTTCAGCAATGCATAAAAGTCAAGTATTCACTAAAGTGACAGATAACACTGACGGAGTGCACCCCATTAATAAAGGCAAAAAACCAAAGTCACAGTAATACCCGACGAGCAGAAGATAGTATTGCTTGATGAAGCAAAATCACAGGATGCCCAACAAGCTGAAAACATAATTGACCGACGAGTAAAATCCAATGATGCCCGACGGACGAAGATCCTGAAGCTAACTGGAGTCACACCGATGGAACTAGAAGTTGTCACCGATGACTAACTACATAGTTGACGGATAGAACAGAGAGTTCAGAAAATGACAAAATATCTAGCTGGCAAGAGCTAAAGATAGACTTAACTGGTTGTTTTCATTGTTTTATTCGACCAGAGTTAAGTGATTGATTTAAAGAATATTTGTACAGTTGGCAAGAAGATAACTATAAGATAAATTAGGAGTTAAGCTTTAAATCAGATTGGCTGGATTGTTTTTCACGTCAAGAATCAAGAATCAAGAGTCAAGAAATGGTGAATATCATGTCTATATAAGAGACATGCTTAATTCATTTCCAAATAATCACAGAAAGGGGGAGTTAATAGAAAGAGGATGCTGAAGAGAAATTGATGAAGGATAACTTCATACAGTCTTGATCAATCAAGCTGAAGGAGAGCTAAATAATTTTGTAGACACCGACGAACAGTGAAGCATAGCATCACAGATCAAAAAGTATGGAGTACAAATAATTGAATTGATACATTGATCAGAGAGGTAATGTACTTAAATAGATCTGAAAATCTGCAATTCAAGTTGCATTAGAAACAGGTCATTGTGTTTCAGTTTAACCATTGAAGCATCAAGTCTCTTAACAGAGCAGGACTTAACAGTCTTTTATATATTGAGGTACATCCCAAGGAGTGCCAAAAAGGTTGATTCATGAAAGTAGCACTAGATTTACCTAAAGCCTATTGACAGTCTAAGAAGGAGGCTGATTCAAGGATGGTAGCAAACTGAGTTGCGTGATACTAAGTGACAACCTCTATGTATAAAATCCTCTAACAAGGTCACACCTAACAGTGTGTTTGTAACCTTTAGCAGGGTTGACTCCTAACAGGGATCAATTTAGAAGAGTGAAAATTTGGGGTACCAATCCCAGTGGTTTTTTACCTTAATAGTGTTTCCACGTTAAAATCGTTGTGTTATGTGTGTATAGTTTATTACTTTACAATTTTACATTTCACATATGCATTTTTGGATTTTTTGGTATACTTTGAATATTTACTGAGTGTCGGTAATAAGTTTTACTGCTTATCGGTAATCAAGGAAAATAAGGTCAGAAAAGGAAAACCGACAGACAGTTAATTATGATAAGTATTTCATGGCATGCATCTTGTAAGGGACATAATAATCTGAGGTTTATTTGATTGGTGGTTAGAATAAAGAAAAAATTTTGAAGCCACTGATTCACNCTGATTCCCCCCCCCCCCCCCCTCTCAGTTATTACTAACATAATCCACTACTGGAACAATTTTTTAGGAGTAAGACTTTTTGGCATTATTGTCAAAGAAGGAGAGAATAAATTGATGACATTTATCCTTAAGAGAGGTGTTGATGAATCGGGAGTGAATAAATTGCTACTATATACTCATGAAGGAGAATCAGAATGTATGCTACTGAAACAGAATATTTATCCAAGAGGGAGATTCAGATCAAAGATCAAAGTGGAAATAGAAATATCAATTCAAAGGGAGTGCAGTTATGGATTTGAGCATTTCCTTCATCAATTGCTATAACATTGTTATAGTGGTTGCCATCAATGCCAAAGAGGGAGATTGTTAACTGACAGATGAAGATCTGATGGAGATGATGAAGACCGAGTGATACTGAGTATCATGATTGTAGAAATGGTTAGATCAGTTGTTGTTTTTTCATTGATGTCAAGCAATTGATTAATTGAATTTTATTATGTTACCATATCTTAAGAGGAGAAGTTAAATGGGTGAAAAATATAGATTAGGCAATGATGAAGTAATGATCATATAGTTGTTTGCTACTATATCTTTGATGTTATCAAATTGGTACAATTGATTGATCAAGTCATAAATTGCAAAGAGTTAAAGTTATGACTAAAAGAGTTACTTTACCAAGCTAGACAGAGTCAGTTAGTCGAATGATATGTGAGTCAGTCAAAGTTACTGAACACCAAGTAAAATTCAAGCACCAAGCACCAAATATGAGTTAGACACTGAGCAGTGAATGAAGATAATTACCGAGTTGCAAAGCAAGTTTTATTGAGTATAGGATATTGATAATAAATGATGATAAGATCAAATTTAATGTGAATCGATGATGATTTGGATAAGGATATGAATTAAATCAATATTGTTAGAATAACTATGAGTGTGAAAATTCAATGAGAAGATCTAAGGTGAAGATCAAGCGGTTAAACCAAATTATGAGAGTTCCAAGAAAATTTCAAGTTCTGAGGTAAAAGTGAAATGGTTTACTGAGTTGTTAATTATGAAGAAGATGGTCGAATGACTGAGCACAAATGATGCAAAATATAATTAAGGAGATTAAGAGGTGTAAGGTGGGAAAATGGAGATATTCAAATAAGTTTTTAACAATGGAGATTTGTACACAAAAGATACCCTATGTCTCTATTAACCACTTACATTTTATTTAATGATAAGGAATGTAAATCTGGAAATGTTTGCAAAGGAAAATAGAATAAAATACATACATCCAAAAAATGATCTGCTAAAAACCCTGTCAAATGGTCTCAGGAACTATTGATTTCCTCAATCCTGAACCAAAACTATGAGATCTACAAAACCCAAAAATCTTTTTCAGATCTAGCTTAGGTCGACTTTGACCCAAAATAGAATGTTGATCCTGACCCAGAATAGAATGTCCATCCTGACCCAGAATAGAATATCGATCCAGACCCAAAATAGAATGTCGATCCTGACCCAGAATAGAATTTTGATCCTGACCCAAAATAGAAAGTTAACCTTAACCTGCACGGTCCAATGGAAAATCTATTTCTGGATCCTGAAAGTCTGTTGAAAAGGGTATCCAGATATTCACTTGAATCTGTTGTCTCAAACCTATATCTGTAAGAAAAATGGTTTTGTTTATTGGGGGGAGGGGTTTTCCTTGGTCAAACCCTAGTTTTGGAATTAACCTCAAAATATAATTGAAATTGCATAGATAAACAAAGTAAATAAACAAATTCACCTTGCTTGTATAAAAACCCTTGTTGAGGATTCAAATCCTTGAATCCACAAGTATGTATGCGCTGAATGAATGTAGAAGATAGAATGTAGGATGTAGGATTTCTCAAATAAATTTATTTTAGATATTCAACATCAATCTTGAATGGATCTTGAAATAGGAAGAAGCTTGCATGGATGTGGATGGAGAAATCTTCAACAAGAGGGCTCCATAGAGCTTTGAATCCTTCAATGGCTACCAATGGATCTCCTTGATGAATTCAATGCTTGAATGTGCTTTAATTAATCAATTCTTGAGAGTGGATGATTGCTTCAATATATTATCCTTCATGTGCATAGGTGGTCTAGATCATATTACTTCTTAGATTGTTAGAGAAAATGAGAGGAGAAAGCTTCCTTATATACAAATCTAGGGCGCAATCTTCTAGAGAAGCCTACATATGAGAATTAAATTCCAATTAGACCTATACCTCTAGAATTGGATCTATATTAAATATAATTTCAAGATTCATTACTTCAGAACCCAAAATAGCCGACCCAGAAGCGGGAATTAAATCTCTCCGAAGCCCGACATCCTGAAACCTTGGGATCCTGAAATTTGGACCCTAGGTCAAGGTTGAGGTTGACCTTGACCTAGGTCATGGTTGAGGTTGACCTTGACTTGGGTCAATTTCAAGGTCAACCTTGACCCTGAGGTCAAGAATCTCATATTCACAGAGCAGAATATCAGAAAAGGTAGGAGAAAAGTGGAAAATAGGGCAGAATCAAAGGGAAAAAGCAAATCTAAGTCAAATACCCATTCAAGGTGTTTGACATGACCACAAACCACTTACTCAAAGGGATAAACCAGTCCTAAATGGAAGTTCTTCCTATTTTTGATGATATATTTAGCCCCCACTTTAGCAAGAGTATGGACTCGATGCAAACTCTTGGTAAAGGAGATCGTAAAGAAAAGATATCTTATTGAAATCAAAAGGGAAAAAGGAATCCTCAAGCCCCTAGGGACTCAAGTATTTTTCAACCCCAAGATTAAAATAAGAGAGACATCACTAGTCAAAGAGAAAGAGAGGGTGTGATTACCTCGCCCAGTAATATGTGTGTATCTCACTGTGAACCATGAAAAGGATAGGATGGCCCACCAAGAAAGAACTTGCTATTCACCCCATAAAGTTGTGTGCCTTCTGGCGGCTTTGTGTATTTATGTAGTGCATCTTCTGGTGAATTTTATGAAGTACCCATGGATCCATATCCTCATTTCATCATGGAATACATTTGTAAAATGTGTATCTCTTCAGGATTTAGAGACTTATGTGTGTTACCTTATGAGGATTTAGCATATTTAATTGCAATTGAATGTGTATCTCTTTAGGATTTAGCAACTTATGTGTGTTACCTTTAGAGGATTTAGCTTGTTGTAATAAAAAATGTTAGAACAAAAATTCATAATATAGAACGAGGGAGGCCATATATATGCCCCCCTCCTTAAGATGGCAAAATACATACCATTTTTGACATTTTAAGGAAAGAAAAGAACAAGAATAAGGCCTTCTTCAACATCAAGACAATATCCATAGACAACACCCAGTCCAAGCCAAGAAGGTCACAGCTCCTATGAGTCCATGGAAGGGACAAATGCAAAGAGATATCATGTAAGAAGTGAAAAAGTAACCCTTGTGAGGGATGGCACACTATTCAGTTTCCAAGGTGAGAGATTTATCAACCATGGAAACCCAATGTTTAAACAACAAAATAGGTTATGATCAAGGACATAGATCCTCAATGTAAACCAAAATTTTCATGTATGATTGGATATCATATAATAGATAGATACTTCTTAACCAAGGGAAAAGTGGATCTCGGAAAGACAGAAAAGAAGGAGATGGCATCCTTTCCCACCAAGCGTAGGAATAAGGATGAAAGGAGACCTATTATATTGCTCACAACACTATGCAAGAAAACAAGCCCCCAAGTATTAGGCTAACATTGTTTACATAATGTGGAGCTCCATAATAGGAACATAAATGTTATTTAGAGAAAACAGGATTGAAATACAACTCATTGCCACATGATATATAAATAAATTTACTATCAATGAGCTGCCTAATCTTATAATGTAGAGATTGACATTCATTAGTAGAGTGATCATTAAATCTATGATACAAACAAAAAGGAAGAGTTTTCAAGTGTGGACTACGTTCCTTTTTTCATTTGGGTCTAGTAATCATCTTAACATGAAGGAGTTTAGGCAAAAGAACTTCTTGGTCAAATTCCTTCATAGGGTCATCATGTTTTGAAGTGTTATTTGAGATGTTGGTAACATTTATGTGTTGTTGAGGATTAAATGCCAATCCATAATAATTCTCATGCCCCCCATTCTGTAAGGGCATTTGAATTCCTTGTTTATGCTTACCACATCCTTGACCATTGAATCCTTGTTTAACCAATAAATGATAACCAAGACCATAACAAGAAGCCATATCAGAAGGAGGCAATGGAACTTCAATAGTCATTATGTCATCATTAGTAGGTTTGACAGATTCGTAGTGGGTAGAAGCAGTGAAAAAGTTATTATGAAGGGCATTAGAAGTAGAAGCAAAAGCTCGTTGTTCAAACTCTCTTTGTTGCTTCATAAAATCAAGATCATAAACCTTATACTCTCTAATAAAGGTAGGATTAAAATCGAAGGTTCCCCAATCATCTCAAGGAAGAACAGTAGAGGAAGAAGGATTATTGTTAGGAATAGGATTATTTTAGGTTTAAATATTCAAACAAGGATTTGGCACATCATCTGCATGAAGTGTATATATCATGTTGTTGTGAATAAACTTGACTTTACGGTGAAGGGTGAAAGGAACAACATGCATCTCATGCAACCAAGGTCTACCCAAAAGGAGGTTATAATTAAGAGGTCCAGGCATAACATTAAAAGGAGTATTTAGGATGACCGGACCTACTTTGATAGGTAAGGTAATAATGCCCAAAGTTTTATTATCAATGTTATCAAAGCCACGTATAGGAACATTGTCAAGTTGAATAGTTGAAAGATCATCTTTAATCGCTTTGAGCATGTCCATGCTACAAATATTAATCCCAGATCCATTATCAATCAAGGTACTACAAATGGTACTCTTATTGATAGTAATAGCCATAAGAGCATCATATTGATTTTGCACCTCAAAATCATCATTGGTAAACACAATAGGAGGTACAGAAGGCATAGTATGCATGCACTCCAAAAATTAATTAATATTCTCTTGGTTAGGAGGTAGAGAAGGAAGAGTAGATAAAGCTTTTTGCAAGGTCTTGTGATATGTCAGAGAAGTTTGAAGCAATTCCCATAAAGCTATCTTGGTAGGGGTATTGCACAATTGGTTTATCAAACCATACTCCTTGCTGGGAAGATGGGGTGGAGGAGGAAGAATGGGTTGAGAAGGTGGTAAAGAAGTAGGGACCACCAGATTGGGTTGAGGGTTATTCCTTGTACAATAGGTGTGAGATACTTAATCTTTATCATCTAAAGACTCCATAGGTTTACCTTTGATAGTAATGTGACGAAAACCTTTAATAGTCAACAAGGGTTTTGGATAAACCATGTTAGTTGTCTCAACACTACGAATATATTCACAAGAAGGATGTAAAGAAGACATCCTAGGATGAGGTGAGGTAGGATCTTGATTATCCATAATATCATCACTAAGAGGGAGATAATGAAGGGAATTCATATCATTCTTTCCTAATGCCTCATCACTAGAAGGAATCCAAAATGGAGGTAAAGCATCTATAATGTCTTCTTCTTTCTCTAAAATGTTTGCATAAGGGGAGTGTGTTTTAGAAAAAGAGTCACCATCATGTATGAATATGTCATCCATTAAAAAATCACCCTCTTGTATCAAAGCATCTTCACGGGGAGGGGATAAATCAATGTCTTTATCCAAGGGTATTCAAAGCAAAAATCATACATGTTAAACACAAAGTAACATTACAAGCATGAAAAATGTAAATGTTTTTGTATTTTTAAAGAAATGTGTGATTTTTATTTTTGACATATAAATTCAAGAGAATAAAAGAAATCTACTTTCAAATGCATGTAAGATCTAACATAAGATGCAAATCTAACACCAAAAAGAAAGAGTTGTCTATCGCGGGTTCACCAGAATGTAAGGTGGGAAAATGGAGATCTTTAAATAGGGTTTTGAACAATGGAGATTTGTACATAAAAGATACCGTATATCTCTATTAACCACTTACATTTAATTTTAATGATAAGGAATGTAAATCTAGAAATGTTTGCAAAGGAAATTGGAATAAAATATATACCTCCGAAAAAGAATCTGCTGAAAACCCTGTCAAACAGTCTCAGAAACTATTGATTTTCGCAATCCTAAACTGAAAATGTGAGATATAAAAAACCTAGAAATCTTTTTTTATATCTGGCTCAGGTCGACTTTGACCCAAAATAGAATGTCTATCCTAACCCAGAATAGAATGTCGATACTTACCTGTAACAGAATGTTGTTCCTAACCTAGAATAGAATGTCGATCCTGAGCCATAACAGAATGTCGATCCTGACCTAGAATAGAAATTCAACCTTGACCTGCGCAGTCTGACAGAAAATCTATTTCTAGATCCTGAAAGTCTACCGGAAAGGGTATCCGGATCTGCACTTGAATCTATTGTCCCGAACCTATATCTGCAAGAAAAATGGTTTTTTTTGTTGGGGGGGAGGGGTTTGCCTTGATCAAACCCCAGTTTTGGAATTAATCTCAAAATATAATTGAAATTGCATAGATAAACAAAGTAAATAAACAAATTCACCTTGCTTGTACAAAAACCCTTCTAGAGGATTTGAATCCTTGAATCCACAAGTATGTATGCGCCAAATGATTGTAGAAGAAAGAATGTAGGATGTAGTACGTCTCAAATAAATTTATTTTAGATCTTCAACATCAATCTTGAATGGATCTTGGAATAGGAAGAAGCTTGCATGGATGTAGATGGAGAAATCTTCAACAAGAGGGCTCCATAGAGCTTTGAATCCTTCAATGGCTACCAATGGATCTTCTTGATGAATTGAATGCTTGAATGTGATTGAATGCTTCAATTATTGAGAGTAGATGATTTCTTCAATAGATTATCCTTCATGTTCATAGGTGGTCTAGATCATATTACTTCTTAGATTGTTAGAGAAAATGAGAGGAGAAAGATTCCTTATATACAAATCTAGGGCACAATCTTCTAGAGAGGCCTACATAGGAGAATTAAATTCCAATTAGACCTATACCTCTAAAAGTAGACCTATATTAAATATAATTTCAAGATTCATTACTTTGGAACCTGAAACATTGACCCGATAGCGAGAATTAAATCTCTCCGAAGCCTGACATCCTGAAACCTTGGGATCCTAAAATTTGGACCCTGATTCAAGGTCAAGGTCGACCTTGACCTAGGTTAGGGTCAATTTTGACCTTGACCTAGGTCAGGGTCGAGGTCGACCTTTACCTAGAAGGTCAACCTTGAACCTGAGGTCAATAATCTCATAATTACAGAGCAGAATGTCAGAAAAGGTGGGAGAAAAGTGGAAAATAGGGCAGAATCAGGGGGGAAAAGCATATCCAAGTCAAAGACCCATTCAAGGCATTTTTCATGACCCCAAACCACTTATTCAGAGGGCTAAACTAGTCCTAAATGGAAGTGCTTCCATTTTTCGACGATATAAGAGGCAAAATTATGTCTATATAAAGAATGAGAACAGAGAAAGAGTAATGTTGCTGGCAAGTTGAACAGAGAAGAAGAAGAAGATGAAGAACAATATTTACCAAGAAGAACAAAGAAATAGAGATTGAAGAATCTACAGTCTGAGAAAGATATCAATAGAGTATGTGATGCCAGTATTCAATTAAGAATAAAGGATCTGACACAAGCAAAGGTAGTTGTTATATTTACATATCAAAGTTTATTGTTGCTTATTAGTATTTGTAACAGATAAATCTCTTAACCGAGTGGATTTAACAATCCTATTTGTAAAACCTAAACTTAGGTGAAATTCCAAAAGAGTGTTTAAAGACATCTAACAAGGTCACTCCTAATAGGGTGAAGATCTTAACAGATCTGAGGTAAATCCCCTAACAGGGTCACATTTAGCAAATGTGTTTTGTAATCTTTAAGAGGCTAAGTTCTTAATTGGGCATACTTCAGAAGGGTACATTTTTATTGTGGGTCACAATTCCCATAGAGGTTTTTCCCAAATTGGGTTTCCTCATTTAATATGGTGTTATCTGAGTTTAATCTGATGTTGCTAATTTTGAATGATAGATTTACATATATGAGATGTACTGTTGTTTAATTTATTAAGTTATTTGGTGAATTGGTTACTACTGTATGCAGTATTACTGAGTGATTCAGAGATTTTAGTTTTAAGTGTTTAACTTTGATTTTTCTGATTCACCCCCCCCTCCTTCCCCTCATTCTTAGTGGACCAACAAGGCCAATGTCTTCGTGAATGTAAATCAATTAATTATATATTTGATGATTATGACCAATCAATTCCTGAGACAATAAGATAGCAAGGGCGATTGTCTCCAAATTGTGTTTAAGAAAAAATGCATCGAGAGACAACGGTCCTATAGGAATTCGTAAAGGAATTAATCTTTAAAGTTTCAATTCTAGATACAATCCCAAATTGGTTGAAGGATGAGTGGAGTATTATTAGGGGGGCACTTTTCCTTTGGAATGTTAATTGATTTGGGGAGATAGCTTATCGGTTTTTCAATAAAGGTAAAAAGATATAATCTTTAATTTCAAGAATCAGTTATCAAAACTGAAAAACCATGGAGAGATTATTTATTTAAAATATTTTCAAATTAGAGGGGTTCTTCTTCTTCTTGTAACCTTTGTGCTACAGGGGGAGATGGAATATCTTTTTATATTCTGATTGTAACAAGGAAGGGGGGAGGAGATAAATATAATGCTTCCAGTGATTTTTATTTTGGGGGGGTGCAGGAATAAAGGGATCTTTGACTCATTTGTTGTGT